>WNWK01019818.1:0-10000 GCA_009830355.1 Cherax destructor | reverse complement strand
TATTATACTTATTTCTTATAAACGTAGGCAGATTAATGAACTTATCTAGTAACGAGTGTAGCATTTATACACACCACAAGCTTATTCAATATTAATTTAGTAAATATAAAGACATACGCTAATAATAAACATACAGAGCATTTCGGGCAAATTAAGCTAATTTTGTCCCCAGGATGCGACCCACGCCAGTGCCGGCTAACACCCAGGTACCTGTTTACTACTAGGTGAACAGATCAGAATCAGAATCAGAATACTACTAGGTGAACAGGGACAGCATTTGTCATAAGGAAACACGCCCAAATGTTTCCATCCATACCGGGGATCGAACCACGGACCTCCATGTGTGAGTTAAGTACGCTACCAACCGAGCTATGGGACATATATATGTTCTATCCAACTCTCATACATTCATTAACTAGGCTCATCAATCAAAAAGTTTATCCTAATAAAAATAAATTAACGCTTCACGAACAATTATTAATCATTTTAAAATAATTGTAATTATATAAAAAAATATAAGAGAAAGTGACATTTTTTTTATTTAAAGAGAAATGAACGTTGAAATCACAATTAAAGTTGGGACAATAAGTTGAGAACACTAAACGGCTCTGTAGAGCTATACCTGGAGGGTATTCCGGGGGTCAGCGCCCCCTCGGCCTACCTGGAGTCTACCTGGAGGGGATTCCGGGGGTCAACGCCCCCCTCGGTCTAGTCAACCAGATGCTGTGCTTCACAGCAAAATAATTAAGTAAATTAAACCAGAGTGTAAAGTTTAGCAAAAATACATGCAACTAAAAATATAGAAAATAAAGATTAATTTTAGTACATTTTAATTCTGGATGACTTTTCAGAATAAAAAATATATATCCCAGAGTTCTAGATAAAAAAAATCCTATCACGGAACAGATTGGAAGTCATCAGTATTGAGCCCCCGGGCATGCAAGGAGAGCGAGTAATAAGAGCTGCGAGAGATGCTCACCCAGGTGTGTCTTGCCTGTAGCAGGGGTGGTGTGGGTGTGATGTAGGGGTGGTGTGGTGAGTGTGAGGTGGTGAGTGGAGTAAGGGTGGTGGGTGTGGTGAGTGGTGTAAGGGTGGTGGGTGTGGTGAGTGGTGTAAGGGTGGTGGGTGTGGTGAGGAGTAGTGTGAGGTTATGGGTGTGGTGAGGAGTAGTGTGAGGTTATGGGTGTGGTGTGAGGTGGTGGGTGTGATGAGTGGTGTGAGGAGTGGTGTGAGGTGGTGGGTGTGGTGTGAGGTGGTGGGTGTGGTGTGAGATGGTGGGTGTGGTGTGAGGTGGTGGGTGTGATGAGTGGTGTGAGGAGTGGTGTGAGGTGGTGGGTGTGGTGTGAGGTGGTGGGTGTGATGAGTGGTGTGAGGAGTGGTGTGAGGTGGTGGGTGTGGTGTGAGGAGTGGTGTGAGGTGGTGGGTGTGGTGTGAGGTGGTGGGTGTGGTGTGAGGTGGTGGGTGTGGTGTGAGGTGGTGGGTGTGGTGTGAGATGGTGAGTGTGGTGTGAGATGGTGAGTGTGGTGTGAGGTGGTGGGTGTGGTGTGAGATGGTGGGTGTGGTGTGAGGTGGTGGGTGTGATGAGTGGTGTGAGGAGTGGTGTGAGGTGGTGGGTGTGGTGTGAGGTGGTGGGTGTGGTGTGAGATGGTGGGTGTGGTGTGAGGTGGTGGGTGTGGTGTGAGGTGGTGGGTGTGGTGTGAGATGGTGGGTGTGGTGTGAGATGGTGAGTGTGGTGTGAGGTGGTGGGTGTGGTGTGAGATGGTGGGTGTGGTGTGAGATGGTGAGTGTGGTGTGAGGTGGTGGGTGTGGTGTGAGATGGTGAGTGTGGTGTGAGGTGGTGGGTGTGGTGAGGAGTGGTGTGGGGGTGCAGGTGGTGCATGCGTTGTGCATGTTAGTTACCATTTTGTCCTAGGCACATGTCGATTAGACACTAGGCCTGTTGTATGTGTGTGTGTGTGTGTAACGAAATGTTTCGGCCCCGCCGGGAATTGAACCCGGGCCCTCCGTGCGTGAAGCAAGAGTGCTAGCCACCATGCCATCGGGGCAATGTAAGTGTGCTTGATGCTCGGTGTTTAGAGCAACTGACACAGCGATAGGACGTATGGTAAAGTTCTCCAAAATCTGTCGTCCCTGTTCGCCTAGCATTAAACTGGTACCTGGGTATTGATAAAGACGAGACACAATGAGAATTGCTTTACTCCTGCTCCTACAAATGTGTAATAAAAGAGGTAATGAAACACTGATGCATCCATATACTGTGCGCACAATTCTATATGCAATCACACAAGTGTATACATACAACATACTCCAGACACAACAACTAACTACCCACCACATAATCCAAAAGTCTTTGTGTTCAGATTACTTTCAAATTACATAACTCAGTAAATGCATTGTGCACTATTATACTCATTATAAAAATGAACTATAAATATATTGTATTGTCTTATTATCCTTCCTCATAATCATTATCAGGTCAAAATCTCTTTGATTGGTAGTTTGCTAAACATAAACTTGGAGACACCTTTGCTCCATGCTACGGACACTGCAGATACTGACTGAGATAATAAAATGCTCATATATATTTTGGAATATATTATAAATTAGTGTTAGACAAAACTTAAAAAAATATTAGTTATACAAGAAGTATTGGAAGATGTTATTATAATATTTAGAGTCATACAGCACCTGAAAAATGGGAGGTCGTCAGGTCGAATCTAATAATGGTATTTTCATTTCCCTGCATCAAGAGCCCTTTACCAACATCAAGATACCCTCAGAAAGGAAGTCTTGGAAGAGTTGCCAGTGAATCAGTAGTGATGAAGCTATTGTACAACTGAGAAGTTAGGAAATCTCTTCAGTAAACATTTCGTGACCTTGTGTATATCACAGAATCATGTTCTTCTGACGACTTTTACAAGGAAAAATCAGATTTTACTGCGCTTGGGGAATATAGTCTATTTAAATGAATCATATGTTGATGGTGCCGCAGCAAATACGAGCTGAATATTCGCTAAAAATCTGGGAAAAGTGACAAGTAACGCTTTGTCGATGATTTTTATCAACGTTCCATACAGTGCCAAACGGCAGGGAAGAAAGGTCCGCAAAAGTAAACATCAAATTGGGGGTAATAAACCAGTTCTAGCCATGAAATCATGAAGGATCTTCAGTGAAGGACTGTGTGGGAGGAGACCAAGGTGATGAATGATCACGTCGACCCTGATCTAAACCTATTTAATCGAACACCCATTCAAAATTTACTGGAAAATAACTGCCTTTACTACACAGCATCACAAGCCCACACTGTCCTAAACACTACTAAAAGTATAACAGTTCTTAACTACAATGTCCGATCCTTAAGCAAACACTATGATGACCTCCTTGCCCTCCTTGGTTCCCTAAAGACAACCTTCACATGTATTGTCCTTACTGAAACCTGGCTTAAGCAGGATACAATAGATATCTACTCGCTGCCAGGATGCACAGCAATACACAACTGCAGACCACATCAAGCGGGGGGAGGTATTGCAATCTATTACTCTAATAAAATATCCTGCTGTGACACCATCTGCTATAATGATGAATATGGAGAATATATTTTTGCTAAATTTACTGCACAAAACCTTAAGACTCCCATAACCATCGGGGCCATTTACCGGATGCCTCATACAAACATCCCAAATTTTAGCGATCAACTAAAAACGCAAATAACAAACAACCAATTGAACAAACACCACCTTATCTTAGCTGGAGACTTCAACATCAACCTTGGCCTACCAGATGACCAGCCAGTAACCGATTTCATCAACAATATGAACAACACACTTCTCATACCAACAATAACCAAACCAACTAGGCTTACTGATACGAGTGCAACCATAATCGACCATATATGGACCAATATCCTAGCCCCCCTTAAATCGGGGATAATAACAGACAGCACCACAGACCACTACCCCACCTTCCTCTTAACAAACATTAGTAAACCGCCCCTAGAATACACCAAAGTTTCATTCCGACTCCATGACCAAGCTTCAATAAATAACTTCACAACAGAGCTAGACACAGTTGACTGGGCTATAGAATTCCCAAATGCCAAGGGTATCGATGAGTGGACAGACACCTTTCTTAATAAATTACATAGACTATACAACAAACATTGTCCTATAAAAATGAAACAGATTACGAATAAACGGTTAGGCTGCCCATGGCTAACTAACAACTTACTAAAATCCATTAACAAGAAACATCAATATGAGAAGCAATATAGACGGGGACTCATACATAAGGAGTTTGTTAAACACTATTCATCAGTTCTCACCAAACTAATAAAAAAAGCCAAACAATTGTACTACTCCAGCAGATTCACTGAAACAAGAGGAGATATAAAAAAGACCTGGAAAACACTCTCACAGATTATGGGCACCCACAAACTGAAAAAAATAGGGATATTGTCCTAACTAAACCAAACGAAACACCACTACAGCCTATTGATACAGTAAACAAGATAAATGACTTCTTCTCAACTATAGGATCAAATCTTGCCAGTAAAATTCCAGATACCAATGCCCGAGCAAGTGATTACCTAGATGGGAATTTCCCATCCTCCTTATATCTTGCACCTACAGAACCCACTGAAGTCTCCATGATAATCAAGTCACTTAAAAATAAATAAGGACATCTGTCTCAAGTTCCACCCTTAATATACAAACGAGCTGCTCATGTCCTTTCATATCCTATTTCTTTACTTTTTAACAAATCATTAGAAACTAGCACCTTCCCAACACTACTCAAAACAGCAAGGGTTACACCAATACACAAAGGTGGTGACCCTACTGACGTAAATAACTATAGGTCTATATCAAATCTACCATTGCTATCCAAAATATTCGAGAAACTTGTGCACAAGAGATTATACTCGTTTATAACGACACAAAACATACTCAACCCCTGCCAATTTGGCTTCAGGAAAAATAAAAGCACTAACGATGCAATAGTAAAAATGATAGACCTGCTTTACACAGCACTTGAAAATAAGGAATATCCACTAGGACTTTTTATTGACTTAAGGAAAGCTTTTGACACAGTAAACCACGGCATTCTACTCCACAAACTTGACCACTATGGAATAAGAGGTCATGCACTAGCACACCTCAAATCCTACCTCACTAATAGGTACCAGTATGTCACTATTAAAGACACATCCTCCACGACACTACCACTAGACACCGGCGTACCGCAGGAAGTGTCCTTGGTCCCCTGCTCTTCCTCTTATACATCAATGATCTTCCCAATGTATCACAACACCTGAAACCAATACTCTTTGCTGACGACACAACTTATGTCATCTCCCACAGAAACCTTGCCACGCTTAATACCATTGTTAACGACGAATTAATAAAAATATCAACATGGATGACAGCCAATAAACTTACACTCAACACTGATAAGACCTTCTATATTATGTTTGGCAACAGAACAGATGATCCACAATTAAACATTAAGATCAACTCTACACCTATTGCTAGACATAACGAGGGCAAGTTCCTGGGCTTTCACCTTGACAGCAGCCTGAAATTCAGCACCCATATCCAACACATAACAAAGAAAGTGTCCAAAACTGTGGGGATCCTCTCTAAGATACGGTATTATGTACCACAATCAGCCCTACTCACACTATACTACTCACTCATCTATCCCTACCTCACATATGCCATTTGTGCATGGGGATCAACAGCAATTACCCACCTAAAGCCAATAATAACCCAACAAAAAGCCGCAGTAAGAATTATCACACAATCCAACGCTAGGCAGCACACCCCCCCCACTCTTCAAAGACCTAAACCTACTCACTGTCCAGAACATCCATACTTACTACTCTGCTATCTACATTTATAGAACCATTAATTCCAACTTTAACCCTGAGCTAAAACACTTTCTTGACAGTTGTGACAGGACCCATAGACATAATACCAGACATAAACGTCTCTTTGACATTCCCCGTGTCCGACTAAATCTATACAAAAATTCAATGCGCATAAAAGGGCCTAAAATCTGGAACTCCCTGCCTGAAAACTCTAGAACTGCAGACACAACCTCCATTTTCAAAAGCACCGTTAAAAAACATCTTATCTCACTTACGCACCCAACCGGTAGTTAACCATACGAAAACTACCTTATCTTGCACATATCCACAGCAAAATACACTTATTGATATCTGTGATTCTCCTTAATTTGCACATTACTAACCACAGCAAAATACACTTATTGATATCTGTGATTCCCCTTAATTTGCACAGTTCTAACCAAAATTCTAATACAACTATTGCTTCATAATACTTAAGCTAGTCATAAGTTTGCCTAAGACACTCCAATATAGAAACTATATTATGCCAATATATCACCTTTATCATTAATATATAAACTAATTGCTAACTTCTTATACTAATTGTTAAATTCTCAATGTTTAAATTCCAGTACCTAAATTTTGTAAACCTAACCTAACCTAACCTTACAATCTGTATATTCATTGTATAGCTATTGAGTAAGACCTATCATAAGACTGCCTGAAAAGCCTAGGCATACCTAGGCATATTATTGGCCATCTTGTAATATCAACTTTAATGTATAACTATAAGTACCCCCACCTTGTATTACATGAAATATAGAATTTGAATTTGAATTTGAATTTGAAAAGATAGCTGCCTGGAGACTACAGAATCCTAGATCTATGCTAAAATCAATAATTCATCACTACAGTTCTACAGTATCTTCTGATACCCCCATATTAGAAAATAAAAGCAGTAAGTAGTTTTATGTCTTCAATATTCACAGTGAGAACACCCCATAACAAATGCAATGCACATGACCACCAACCAGTTCAACAATACGACCAGAAACGTCCAAACACTTGTAAAATCGTTTCCTTTCTTCTTCATTTGGGAATCAGTGGAAACTATTGGCTGAAAGTTAAAATAACAGCTGTCCTCTCCAACTGCAAAAGTGATATTCAGCAAAAAACAAAATAATTTCCTTTGTTTTGTGATGATCTGTGGCGCTAATGCCTTAGAATTTGGTTTAGAGAATTTGGGTTCATCCAAGAAAAACATATATTTTGCAATTTTTTTATATAATTGTAGAAATGAAACTTATCACTTTTATTTCATTGTAAGTCATCATGAACAGTAAACCATTATTCAACAAGTCACATGGCCTCTTCATTTAAAATGGCGAGGACTCAATGTGCCATGGAATAATTGTAACAACAATAGAGAAACTCTAATCTGTAGGTGTCAATATAGCGCCTGGGGAATGGGAGGCAATCAGGTTTGATCTAAGTGTAAGATTGCTCCAATGCCTTGGATAAAAAGCCGTTCATTAGCATGATAGTCCAAGACAGACTGCAACGTCTGGGAAAATTTTATGGGTAATTTGAATGGTTTTGGCCACGGTACTGTGGCTTTTATTCTTCACGAAATTTGAATGTACTAATTTCATTTCAGGTCATGGGGGAGGTGAAAGAAATCAGAGCTGAGACATTTTCCCTCATTTTCACTTTGTTTCTCTCCATCTTGCACATTGCATCCTTCTCTTACTCCTTCATATCCGCCACAAGGACATCATTGCTTGTGCCAGCGTCGTGTTATAAGACGCAGCAGGAGGCGGGAGGGCAATAACTCTCCTCGCTCCACCTGCACCCATAAAACTCCCTTTTTCAACATTATTAGAATTCCTTCGTTACTTTGAACACGTCGACTCCTTATGAACAGAGGCGGGTATTCATGCTTGGTGCTATTAATGTGTGCATGTGCGAGTGCGAGTGTGCACTCACCTAGTTGTGGTTGCAGGGGTTGAGTCATAGCTCCTGGCCCCTGGCGGGGTCAGGAGCTATGTGTGTGTGTGTGTGATTACCTATTTGTAGTCACGGGAGTAGAGCTATGCTCGTGGTGTCCCGTCTTCAGTAAATTTTTAATTATATATTTTTCTAAAAAATTACAGTGGTTGAAGCACTCCTCGGTTCCACTTTTTCACAGATTGCAGCTGTGGTCTCTTGTCTCTATTGTAGGTACTAAGAGGACTTCTTTATGTAATTTTTCATGTTATTTTATAACCTTATGTGTGATTATCATATCTCATCTTTTCCTCCTATCAGTCAGCATGTTTAGTGTTAAGAGCCTCTCATCGTAACCAGCATTTTTCAGATCTGGTAGCCATTTTGCACCCATTTGGGCATTCTTCTAACACAGTTGCAGCATATTCCAATTTTGCTCCAACATGTGTTGTAAATAGCATTTTTTTTTTTATTAGTGTGTTTGAAAGCTGATAGTGTGATACTGTAGCAAACGAGTTCCCTTAATTGAATTTACATGATCTTCTAGTGATTTTTTTTAATGACCCGTTAGATCTCTCTGCTTATGTCAATAATTTCAGTCAATATTTATGTAGGCTGATTTAGTTTTCTCCCATTTCCAGTATTTGGCATGCAATCTACATCATCCATCTATCATTCCTTTTATTCATTTTATCTAAGTCATCCTGTAGTGATTTAAACTATCGCTTTTGCATCTTCCGCCAATATATTCATATAATCTTCTACTGTCTGGTAAGTCATTTAAATTAAAAACATTATCAGAGCCAGTACAGATCCTTATAGCACCCAACTAGTGACATCTCCACATGAGCAATTTTTTTTCTTTCATAATTATCTTTTGCATTTTATTCTAAAGCATTTTAAAGTCTAGATAAATACAGTTATTCCATCCATTTAACACACACAAATACACACACATTTTTTAATTAATATTATATACAAGTGTTCAACTTGTTTGAAGCCTAAGGTAGCAATCTCATCTACCCTTGCTAAAATTAACTTAATGTCATTAACCTTATCAGTTCAGTTCAGTTCAGACTCTCAGGTAAGGACCCACTAGGGGCGAGGGGGAAGTGGGGACAGAAGAAGAATAGCCGGTGAGAGGAAGAACCGAAGTAGAAGAGAAAGAGTCAGGACTAAACCCAACAGTCTAACTACTGGTGTAACCTTATCCTATCAAACCTATCCGAAATCAACCAAAATTTAGTTAGTATTATAAGGACTACGATGTTCAAATGTTCAGGTTTCCTTGGTTTTCGCAACAACGAATTTCTACATCTAATATTTGGAAAAAACTATCATTATTATTATTTGCCAAGAACGCAAGCTCTGGATGCTTCCATTTAAATATTTATATCGAAATTTGTCAAAACATTCTTTATATTTAAATTTGTCACATATAGTAATACTGTTAAAATGTTAATAGTTATTAACAATAATAAATGAGCACACACTGTTGACCAATATCTCATCTCTAAATAACCATAAAACACGATATTTCCTTTTGGCCAAGAGACTTATCTGTAGTCGAACATAAACCACCTTAAGGATCTTCCGTTGACGTTTATCACCGTTTTACTTGATAAACTCGTGGTTATCCACGGCACTGCTCTTGGACGATCCATAAACTACATGCGAGACTCTCCTGGTGAGAAATATGTTGTGGTGACCACCACTATGACCACCACCAACCATGGTCAGGTGACTGATACGACTACCACCACTGTGGTCAAGGACTCACCATCCTTCACCCCTCATTGTCATCTTCATCCTGTCACCAGTGACATCGTTCCATTATCACCATACTTCTCAACACTGTCATACATTTATCACTTTTCAACAATCGTCAACATTTTTCATGAGACATTGTCCTGTGACACTGCGTCCTTATCTTTCATTTATTTCCCTTTGTCCGGGGTTCTCTTGCTTTCAGAATGTTTGTTTCTAACTTATCGAGTTTTTTGTTATTATTTAGTTCACGATCATTTCCCCAGGTTCTCCTCTTCTCTAGTTAAATAAAGTTTTCTTTATTGGCGTGCGTGTATGTGTGTGTGTGTGTGTGTGGAGAGAGAGAGAGAGAGAGAGAGAGAGAGAGAGAGAGAGAGAGAGAGAGAGAAAGGTGATGTAGGT
>WNWK01019817.1:0-37022 GCA_009830355.1 Cherax destructor | reverse complement strand
AGACATGTACTTTGTTGTAGACATGGAGAGACATAATAACCTGTTATATCTTAATGTTCTAAGGTTGTTTGAATATTCAAAGTTAAGGGGAGACAGGAGGGGTAACAGTAGGGCCTGAAATTTAATTTGAGGTATCTATTTAGAAATGCAGGATAAATAAGCTGAACTTTATAGTAATGTTTACTGTTTTTGTCTCTGTTTGGTATGGAGAAACAGGTGAACTGGAGTAATCCTGGCACGTTTGGTGTCCTATGTGTTATTTTTGTTACTACACATGTGTGTTGGTATGTGTAGGTATGAAAAATATAAAAGCTGTACAATATGTAGGGTGCTTTGGGTGGGTTGTGGGTGGGGATTATGAGGGTACATCTAGGAAGTTACCCTGGAGGAGGTTTAGATTTTCATGTACTGTTTTGTATTAATGAGTGTTGTTGCATATATAGGCTTGTTTAGTTCAGGTGTAATGGAGGTGGATTGTAAAGAAATGTGCTGATTTTTATTATGTTCAGAGGTGTGGTTCTTGGTATGTATAATGTTAAGTTTGATACAATTGCAACTTATGTATAATGTGTTTTTTTAATAAAATATAAAAAAAAAAAAAAAAAACTTTCCACAACCCACACGAAATTAACAGTTAGAACTGGTGTGTGCGTTTGCCTGTGTAAGAGTAGATGAACCCTGTCTTCACAACCACCAGAAATACTGTCTCACCAGCTGCTGCTCTCCAACTGCCGGTTAGTTGGTTAACTGGCTTATTGGTAGGTTGGCTGGTTAATTGACTTATTGGCAGGTTGGTTGGTTAATTGGCTTATTGGTAGGTAGGTTGGTTGGATTGTTGGTCGGATGGTTGCTTGGCCTGTTGGTTGGTTGGTCTGTAGGTTGGTTGGTCTGTTGGTTGGTTGGTCGGTTGATTGGTTGGCCTGTTGGTTGGTTGGTTTTCCTATTGGTCTATATGTTGGATAATTGGTTGGTTGATTGGTTGGCTCATTTAATACTCGAGGGTCATTAAGAGTGCATGTAACTTCTTCACCACTAATTAAGAATACTTTAATCCCTAAAATAATAACTGAAGTACACACTGTGTACATACACTGACAGACATACATCTCTCGGTGTGTATATCATGTGTGTTACTGCCCACTCACTCCAAGATGATTTATGACGAAGACTTTACTCTCAAATTTTAAGTAAACAAATTCCTTTGACAAAATGCCCTTGAACGACCCGCTCGGAAGTTAGCGAATTGCAAACCTCAAACACTACTTATACAACGTAACCTTAAACATAAATAACGAAAAACATAATGGTACCAGGTACCATTAAAATAAAAAAAAATGTAAATAATTAATAAGCTAACTTGACTCACGAAATCATAACAACACAATTGCAAACAAATAACTCAATGGGTGAGGCTTGAGCCTATGGCAGGTGAGGCCTGAAACTCACAGACCAGTGGTTAGCACACTGGCCTGTCAGTTTAAGGACTCACCTGCAATAGATTTGAGCCCACCCGTTATGTGATTTAATAAGCCAATATATTATCATTTCAGATCCGAAAGATAACGAAATATTCATATATAATAATTACCTAACACATGATATATTCATGCATATACATATTACTCAGACATAATATAATATATTAGTAATATTTGCCTTATTTACAAAGCTAGCAATGATGTGCCATACTGTAAAAGATAACTGAGTTATATACATCACCGGAGTACATTGTTACAAATGTACTAACAGTGTACTAATATACATAACACTGCAGTTGGGGATACTGGTGCTGCTAGGTTTACTGGTACTGGTGCTGTAACTTCTGTTCCTAAGGCTGCAACTGGTATTGCTGCTGCTGCCGGTACTACTGTAGCTGGTGTTAATATTGCTGATGTTTACGTCTGTGCAACTGTTGCTGAAAGGTACTGAGAAGTATTGTGGACTCTGATACAGAGTTTGCAGGTTCGAGTTCTGCTGTGGACGTAGAGACAATGTTTGATATATATATATATATATATATATATATATATATATATATATATATATATATATATATATATATATATATATATATATATATGGGATAAAGATAGAAATGTTAAAGGCAGGTGGGGATATAGTTTTAGAGTGGTTAGTGTTTTTATTTAATAAATGTATAGAAGAGGGTAAGGTACCTAGGGATTGGCAGAGAGCATGCATAGTTCCTTTGTATAAAGGCAAAGGGGACAAAAGAGAGTGTAAACATTATAGGGGAATAAGTCTGTTGAGTATACCTGGTAAAGTGTATGGTAGAGTTATTATTGAAAGAATTAGGAGTAAGACGGAGAGGAGGATAGCAGATGAACAAGGAGGCTTTAGGAAGGGTAGGGAGTGTGTAGACCAATTGTTTGCAGTGAAACATATAGGTGAACAATATTTAGATAAGGGTAAAGAGGTGTTTGTGGCATTTATGGATTTGGAAAAGGCATATGATAGGGTGGATAGGGGGGCAATGTGGCAGATGTTGCAAATGTATGGAATAGGAGGTACGTTATTGAAAGCGGTGAAAAGTTTTTACGAGGATAGTGAGGCTCAAGTTAAGAGTATGTAGGCGAGAGGGAGATTATTTCCCAGTAAAAGTAGGCCTTATACAGGGATGTGTGATGTCACCATGGTTGTTCAATATATTTATAGATGGAGTTGTAAGAGAAGTTAATGCTCGAGTGTTGGCAAGAGGTGTGAGGGTTAAAAGATAAAGAATCTAACACAAAGTGGGAGTTGTCACAGTTGCTCTTTGCTGATGACACTGTGCTTTTGGGGGATTCTGAAGAGAAGTTGCAGAGGTTGGTGGATGAGTTTGGTAGGGTATGTAAAAAATGGAAATTAAAAGTGAATATAGGAAAGAGTAAGGTGATGAGGATAACAAAAAAATTAGATAACGGAAGATTGGATATCAGATTGGAGGGATAGAGTATGGAAGAGGTGAATATGTTCAGATATTTGGGAGTGGATGTGTCAGCAGATGGGTATATGAAGGATGAGGTGAATCATAGAATTAACGAGGGGAAAAAGGTGAGTGGTGCACTGAGGAGCTTGTGGAGACAGAACTTTATCCATGAAAGCAAAGAGGGGAATGTATGAGAGTATAGTTATACCAACACTCTTGTATGGGTGTCAGACATGGGTTGTGAATGTTGTAACAAGGAGAAGGCTGGAGGCAGTGGAGATGTCATGTCTGATCGCAATGAGTGGTGTGAATATAATGCAGAGAATCCATAGTTTGGGGATTAGGAGGAGGTGTGGGATTACCAAAACTATTATCCAGAGAGCTGAGGATGGGTTGTTGAGATGGTTTGGACATATAGAGAGGATGGAACAAAATAGAATGACTTCGATAGTATATAAATCTGTAGTGGAGGGAAGGCGGGGTAGGGGTCAGCCTAGAAAAGGTTGGCGGGAGGGGGTAAAGAAGGTTTTGTGTGTGAGGGGCTTGGACTTCGAGCAAGCGTGCATGAGTGTGTTAGATAGGAGTGAATGGAGACAAATGGTTTTAAGGACTTGACGTGCTGTTGGAGTGTAGGCAAGGTAACATTTATGAAGGGTTTCAGGGAAACCGGCAGGCCGGACTTGATTCCTGGAGATGGGAAGTACAGTGCCGGCACTCTGAAGGAGGGGTGTTAATGTTGCAGTTTTGTAGCTGTAGTGTAAGCACGCCTCTGGCAAGACAGTGATAGAGTGAATGATGAGAGTTTTTCTTTGTCGGGCCACCCTGCCTTGGTGGGAAACGGCCTGTGTTAATAAAAAAAAAAAAAAAAAATATATATATATATATATATATATATATATATATATATATATATATATATATATATATATATATGTCGTGCCGATTAGGTAAAACTGGTCAATTAGCAAGAACTCATCTAAAATTAAGTCCTTTCTAAAATTTTCTCTTATACGTTTAAAGATATATTTTTTCATTTATGTTAATGTAAGAATTTATAATTTTGTACCAAGAGAAACTTTGAAAACCTACCTAACCTTATTACAACAAGCGCAATTTAATTTAGCCTAACCCAACTAAATATATTTTAGATACGTTAACATTAATTTAATAATAAACAAACACAATGAAATATATTTTTTCGTTATGTTCAGAATGATTTTGGCGAAATTATTGCATACACAAATTTTCACTTGTCTTATATGGCAAGGTGAGCGTTGATATTTAAGCCAAAATAGCAAGTTTTACCTAATCGGCACGACATATATATATATATATATATATATATATATATATATATATATATATATATATATATATATATATATATAATATATATAAAAAACAACCACTCTAGGCCTCTCGTGGTGCAATCAACACATCATCAGGAGGTTGCAGAAATGACTAAATGGTCCCAGCAGATTCGCTCAGAATAACATTCTTGATAAGAATGAGGTAGGAAGGCAGGAGACACTCAGTACGCCATGCACATGAGTGATAAGTGCCAGAAAGATTGAATATTATAGGAAAAGAGGATAGTCAGCCTACCAACAAAGGTAATGGATTGAATCGGTGCCGGAGAATAGCAGGAGATAGCTTCCTACCTATACAATTCGCCACCCGGCTCTTGAGGCGTACGGGTGTGCTGCACTGAGCTCTGTCCCCTGGTGGCAACTTTGGACAACTCTGTTTTCACCAACATGGCGGCAGCCAACAGAAGGAGGATCAACACTGTGTGTATAGATATGGTGGTTGGGGCACTGCAACCAGCGACTGTGGCCACTGTTTTACCATTAATACTACGAGATGTATACGATATTGACACTGCTGATCTCTACGGTGTGGCATTGAATGGGGTAAACAGAGTCTTCGTTAAACTACTGACGGCAACGGCTTATGAGAACCTAATTGATAAACATCAGGATAAGATCTACACTGTGAATTCGACTCTACAAGTACGTCTTAAGGACGTATCCCGTACGTACACTTGGGTACGGGTACGGAATGTTCCGTTTGAAACGGACCATGCGGACATCAGTAAGGTATTTAGTGCATATGGGATTGTACATATGGCAAAGGCTGGTAGATGGACCGAGGGGCCCCTGGAGGGCCTTCCAGAGGGCTCATTCTCATTAAAAATGACGCTAAGACACCCCATACTGTCCTATGTGGTCCTGACGGAATTTCGTACACAGGTGTACGTAACATATATGGGGCAACGACGTACATGCCGTATATGTGGTGCTTATGACCATGTTGCGGCAGACTGTATGAGAAGAGGTGGGCCGAAACCAGGCATAGGTGCAGTTGGTGGGCGAGTGAGGGATGATGACGGTGAGCATGGGAAGGATCGTCCGGTACAAAAAGAGGAGCAGCCATCAAGATTGTGGAGCGACATCGTCATGGGCCTGGAGGAGCCCTGTCACATGTTACCAACAGTGGCACAGATGGAATGACCCGTGACAGTGGAAGAGGTGGAGCGACCCGTGACGGTGGAAGAGGTGGAGCAAACATTGGAAGGATGTATGGACCTGCCATTGGCTGAGGTGTTGCAGGACATATTGAATGAACCTTTGTTAGTGCCGAGTGAGGGTGACGATGGAGGTGTGGGGCAGGAAGTCAGAGTAAGGGCTGACCAGGGGTGTGATGGGTTGGGTTGTCAGGCCTTGGTGAGCAAGACTGTCAGTGCGGAAATACACCAGAGTGAAAGTTGTGAGGGTATGGATGTGGTGAGTGGCTCACGTAAGCGAGCGGGTACAACCTCTGATAGTGATGACATCTCAACCCCTGCACAGAAGGCATGTAAGAAACCTTTAGTGACAGCGGCGCAGCTTGAGACAGAAAAGTTACAAGGAACGGCGGGTGGTAAGAACCGTATTAAGGGAGGGAAAAGTGTTACTAAGAGTGGGAGTAAGGGATTGTCTGCAGCGCCGCTGCCACAGAGGCTGAATTGCAAACCAACGCATTTATTTTCCAGTGTGTAACAATTAATGTGAATGGGTTAAGGGCAGAAGTGAAGAGGAGGTGGGTTGAGGGGACTCTACGACGACTTGGTGTGCAAGTGGGATTTATTCAGGAGCATAATTTTAGGTGTGGAAGCAATTTACGATTGAATGGGTACCATGTGTTTGCTGGATCATCAGAGAGGTTAAAGGGTGGAGTGGCAGTGATTATACAGATGTCGAGCCCTTTTACTTTATTGGCATGGGAAGAGTGGGGGGGAGGTATTGGTGTGAAGGTGGATGGGGAGTGGAGTGGCGTGAGAGTTAGTTTCGTGGGAGTCTATATGCCAGCAGAACAGTCTCGACAGGTCAAGATAGATTTTGTTAATGATTATATGATATATGCTTTGGGGGGCTTGGCTGAGGTGGCTATAGTTGGGGTAGATTTTAATTGTGTGATCCGAAACAAAGACGTGGAGCCTTGGGGGGCGGGTTGTGTGTTAGCAGCTTTAAGGGATTTATTGAATTGTGTGGGTTTAAGAGATGTGGTAGGGGTGGGGGACATGGTGGAGCACACTTTTGTGCGACAGGGGTACGAGGCTAGATTGGATAGACTGTATGTGACAAGGGGGGTGAGAGTAGGTAGGGTGCAAACGATGGACGTGGGTTTCTCGGATCACCGTGCAGTTCTAGCAGAGGTGCATTGGGAAGGAGTGGCGAAAATGTATAAAGGGTATTGGAAGTTAAACTCCAGTTTATTGGTTGGGGAAGACAGGAGGATAAGTTTTGCGTCATGGTGGCTTGAATTTTGGGAACAGGGTAAGGATATAGAGGATGTGATAGGCTGGTGGGAGAATATGGCTAAGGTGGGTATTCGTGAGTATCATATGAGGTTGGGGAGGGAGGAGGCGTGTTGGAGGTATGGGCTACAAAAATACCTGGAGGGGCAGTTGAATAGTTGTTATGAAAGGGGGGGGCCGTCAAAACATGCAGGAAATATTGACTTTGTGGGATAAATTGAAGGAATTGCAAAATGAAAGATTCAATGGGTATCGGGTGATAGCACGAATGGAGGATGTATTGTGGGGTGATAGACCTTCAAAGCATGTCATGGGTAAATGTAGAATGAGGAGAGATGCGACAACTGTGGATTGTATGGTTGTAGAGGAAGGGTTCGAAAGTTACGTCTCGGGGCAGAGGATTAGAACAACTGAAGCGATTGTAAGCGAGTGTATGTGGATAAATGGTTTGAGGGACATATGTGGAGTGTGTTAGGGGGGAAGTGTGAGAGGAATGTTATACTGGATGGAATACACGAGATAGTGAGTAAGGAAGATAGGGAGGAAATGGAGGGTCAGATTATGGAGGTGGAGGTATGGGAGGTGGTGAATGGGATGAGTAGGGGTAAGGCGCCAGGTATGGATGGTATTGTGAATGAATTTTATAGGGAATATTGGGATGTGTTGAGGGGTTGTCTTGTTAGGTTGATGAATACCATGAAGCAAAGAGGTAAAATGGGCAAGGAGCAGGGCGTGGGAGTGGTAGTGTTGGTGAAGAAGGGTAAGGAGATACAGGCGATGAGTAATTATACCCGATTGTGTTGATGAACGCGGATTATAAGATTTTTGCGAAGATATTAGGAAATATGATAAAGCGAGTGATACACCGAGTGATTGCGGAAGGACAGTGTGGAATCCCGGGGCGTAGTATGATTCAAGGTCATGAGCGTATAAAGGATTTTATAGATTGTGAGCCGGAAGGGGGGGTGTTGGCGCTGGATTGGAAGGGGGCTTATGATAGTGTTGAGAGAGTGGCTTTGTATGAAATCATGAGGAAGCAGGGGTTTGGGGAGGAAGTGGTAACTTGGGTTGAGACGTTGTATAGTGAGGCAGGTATACAGGTGCAGGTAAATGGGAGACTGGGTAGAAAAGTGGGAATAGGTAGGGGTCTGCGACAGGGATGTCCTCTGTCACAGATTTTGTTTGTCTGTATGCAGGACCCTTTTTATAGGTTGATGGAGGAAGGAGTAGGGAGAGGGACTAGGGTGGGTGGGGACTTGCCTAGAATAGTAGGGTATGTGGATGATACCACAATTTTGGTGAGCACGGAGCAGGGTTTTGACAATATTGCTAGGATTTTACAAGGGTTTTGTGGAGCGACGGGGATGCGTATTAATTGCGCAAAGTCACGACTGTTGGAGGTGGGTAAATGGGTGGGTGGGAGGTTGGGGGCGAGGTATGGGTGGGTTATTGAGGAGGCCATAAGAATATGTGGTATAATGTATATGTGTGACAGTAAGTTGGCTAGGACTATGAATTCGGGGAGGGTCGTGAAAGCAGCAGTGACTAGGTTAGAGGGTTGGAGGGCAGGGGATCTTACGCTACAGCAACAACGTGTGCTAGCTGTGAATACGTTAATATACAGCACGTTATGGCATGTGGGTGCGATTTTTCCTCTATTGCAAACAGATGTGCGTGGGATGGAGTTAAAGGTTTTTAGGTATGTGTGGGCGGCAGGTAAGCATTGGATTAGAAAGGAGGTGGTTAGGAGCCGGGTGGAGTTGGGTGGGCTAGGACTCATAAGTGTTGAACGTAGATTGATGTGCCTGTATGTGAAACGATGTATGGTGCGATGGGGGGGGAGAGCATGGAACTTGTGTAGGGTGGGTGGAGAATGAGGTGCACAGTTGGTGGGCAGGAGCGGCGTTGCGACAGTGTTGGGATCTTTTGCGATGTCTGGTGGTTATGATGCAGCCGCATAAATTAGCGGCGAGTGCGATGGAGAGGGTGGGAGGAGTAAGCCAGGTGTTAGTAGGTGCGGCAGAGTACCCTGTGTATGATTGGGGATTGATATGGAAAGGGTTCAAGAGTCTGCGTATAACTGCTAGGGATAGGGAATTTATGTACTGGGGCAGTGGCCTTGAAGGCTCTGCTATTTCGGATGGGAATGGTAAGGGATGGGTGTTGTAGTAGGTGTGGATTGGAGGAAACGGTGTGGCATGTACTGTATTTCTGTGATAGTTTGGGGCAGATGAGGGAGTGGATGGGACGGGTTTTGCGGTACATGGGGGGAGGAATTGGAGTATTAAGGGCTATGAGTCTGGATATAAGGGGAGTGAGTCAACAAGTGCGCAGAAGCCTTGCGTATTTAATGGTAGATTTTGTATGTGTGTCATGGCGTTTACGGGAAACGGGTGGGAGGGAGCGGATCAGGGCGGTGGCGGGAAATATGTATAGAACCAAATGTAGGAATAGAGTGGTGTATGGGAATAGATGGGAAACAGCATTTTCGGAGAATTATAAGAACATGGTTGTGGGAGGTTTATTGAATGCTTAGACTGAAAGGGCTTGACATTGTGGATGGGTGGGGGCGTATGAAAGTGAGGAGCGTGTAAGGGCTGGGGAAGGGGGAAAGTGTTGCAGTGTACGAGGGGTTTATAGGTAGATGAGTTATAGAGGGGGTATGAAAGTGGGGTTTTAGAGGATGGTGGGTTGTGGGAGACGGAACGACTATGCCTTATGTTATGACGGAAACGATGGACATGGTAGGATATGGTATGTGTGGTGGGAGACTTGCAGGACGCACTGGGGGGGTGGAGGGGGGATTAGTTTCATGTAAGGGGTTTTACGTTGGGTTACCTGATCACTGTGGAGTCAGGTGATGAGGTGTCATGTGATGTGTGTTGTGTGACTGGTGAGTGGAGATAATGTGACCTTCATATTGTTATAATAGAACAATATGAGCAAGTAAGGGTGTACATAGGTTTATGTACTAGGGGTTTGTATGTGATATGTTAATATAGGATGACTGGGGCAGGAACACTAGTAGCATTGCTTCATACCTGCATATAGTGTTCAGTAGTGTGTATGATATAACATTTGGGTACTGAAACATGTGTTGTGAACACTGCAGAGTTCATTGGGGACGTGACCTGTGGTGGGCGTCTCTGTGTAAATTTTGTGCCGGCATATTACTATATGAGGATTTTGTGAGGGGTTTAGGGAGTACCCTGTTGGCAATACTCCATTGAGTGTATAATGAGAGGTCCCCATGGGACGGAATATGTTATACTTAACTGTATGATAAATGAAGTCTTTTTGTTCCATGTAATGATATTTACCAATGTCAACTTGCAAAAGTGTGTCATGATCTGTTGTACATATATTTGGAGAGGATGTCATGTACACTTTTAAGTATTGATTCTTAACCTTTTGTGCTTTTTTGTGTTTACTTGTTAGGAAACACCTACGGTGTATGCTTTGTTTCTTGACGAGGGAGGGGGGGGGATAAGTGTATAGGGCTATATTGTGATACTAAGTAATTGATGGTTATTGTATTTTGTTGTTGGTACGTGATACTATGAGGAGATAGAACTATACAGTTGTTTCTTGATTATTCATGTACGAATGGGGCATTGTAGCTGTTATATTGGCTCTATATATGTGGTGTTTGTTTTGGATATTGAAAATGACCTTATTTGTTAACGAGCATGTAGATGTATGTGCTTTTTGTGTACATAATTATGTTTTTAAATAAAATATAAAACAAAAAATGGATTGATTACCTAGCAAATTTAACATTTGGTAATATGACAATTATCAAAAATTCACTCAGACTTCGGGATGATATAAAACACTTCACATTGTGAATATAGATGTGTCTGGCATATGTCTTAGGAGGTTTCTACAAAATTAAGAAAGAGAAAACAGGTATACGGCAAACTAACTTAAAACTAAAGGAGGCATTTGTGTGTGTACGTGATGTTCTGTGTGTGTGTGTGTGTGTGTGTGTGTGTGTGTGTGTGTGTGTGTGTGGTGTGGTGTGGGGTTCTTGAATGGATTTGGTAATAACACAAACGCAGCTTGGTTGGTAACTTATATTAGTGATAATAATGGGAGAACACTCAGAGCCGTTGCCTTTGCTGTCTACTCTCTGCTATCCTGACTTGAAGTGAAGCTAGTGAGCGAGGGACGCTTACTGCATTCAAAGGGTGACCTATGACATGCTAGGTCAGCAGAAAGACTAGTAACGGACAGTGATCAATTGAAAGGCTTGTGACTCACTAACGGTTGGTAAGATTACTACTACTGAACTACTACTGACAGCTCGGTCATGTTATGTATAGCGTCCCGACATACAGCTAATACAAACTAGAGGCAACAGATGTACGGCTCTGGGCTGATTCTATACAGTGTCAAAGTACACAACAGTTGAACATTACAACTATACATAAGGATATTATCGGGATGGAAATTAACATAATGGATCTTATTGTAATGCATTACAAGGTATGATATATCACAATTCATAGGAATTAATAGGCTCAACGGTGGAATAGTACAATAAAAGAGATAAAAAAAATTGATCGATTGATCTGTATTCATGTGATCTACGGATTCTGAGGAAATATATTTACAAAGAAGGAAGTGTTTAACAGAAAAGGCAGATTCGGTGCACTCAAATCTTATTGTTAAATCTCAGAATTCGGAGGGAACGTGAACACGAAAAAAAAATTCTTGAATAATACTAAGTTAATATTGTAGTAGACAATTGAAATACAATTTAAACTATATTATTCATCTATACAGGTTATTTACATTTAACCCCAACTCTGCTAGGGTGAGATTGACATATGCAGAATGATTATCATCTCTGAGAGGATCAAACTCTGTTGCAATGGATAACTCAATTTGTGGTTGAGAAAGATCTAAATTGGTATTCACAAATGACACTTGAGGATTTCTCAATACTTGTTGTGTATGTAGGGAATAACGACATTCAGGTTGATCATCTGACTGATTATTAGAGGTAGAGGGTACATCATCAGGAGGATTGTCAAAATCTGTCTCATTTGTTTGGTTGTCAGGGACCTCGTCCTCATCGTATACTAACTTCATATGATCTAAATGCGAATTTTTATATTGACCCGTTCTGATTTATCTAACCTTATACTTATTGCTATTAATATGTTCAACTACTCGATGAGGACCAAGAAACTTTTGGTCAAGCTTAGGCATTGCAGATGTTTTATTAAAGTTAGTCAGTATAACTCTCGAACCTACTTTAACTTTGGTCAGTGATTATTAGTGACTCTAGTAAATTCTGCTGTTGATTTATGAAGTGTTTCATGGATCCTTCTGAAAACACTTTGAGCTTGGCTGGTACGAGTTGCTATGAAATCATCAGGATTGTAAGTTGGTTTCGGATTAGAATACAACAACTCATAAGGCAAACGCTTATTGACACCATACAACGCATTATGTGGAGTGTCACCTATTGAAGCATTGTAAGCAGAATTTATTGCACACTGAACATCAGGTATAACCTCATCCCATGTTGCACTATTGGGATTGATAGTGGCTCTCAAGACATCAAGTGCTTTCTTATTGGTTCTTTCCACTGCCATTAATGGCAGGATGGTGAGGAACAATGGTCAATTTAGAAATATTGTACAAAGTACACAACTTTTCAAGAATCTCATTACAGAATTCACCTCCATTATCTGTTACTAGGGACTTAGGAATTGTATGCCTAAAGATTATACATTCTTTAAATGCTTTAGCTACTGTCTTATCTGCAATAGGAACTAACTCACAATACCTGGTGAAATTATCTACCATAACACACAGATGTTTATTGCCCTGGAGGGAATATTGGAAATTAGTTAACAAATCTAGCACAACTCTTTCCCATGGTTCGCTAGTAGTTGGATACACCTGGATTGGATTTGGACCACTAATATTACTTTTATGCTGCATACAGACACTACATTTCTTAACATACTCAGAGATATCAGTTGCCATACAAGGCCAAAAGTATTTCAGCCTGGGTTGTTTTACAGAACAATCCATACCATGGTGCGCAACACCTAGCTGTAAGGCTATATTTACTAGTGACTGTGGAATTACTAACTGGTATTCCCTTCTTCTAGGAGTACCCAGCTCAGCTGTGCGATACAGCAATTCTTGTTTCATGACAAAGTCACCGATGGGTGCTGGTGGCTTCACAGAGAGAGTTTGATCTTCCTGTAGCAGGAATCGAATCACACCAGACCTCATGGGATCTGTTCTTTGAACATTCTTTATATCTTCAGCACTGAATGGAGGATTTGCTATTACTGTATTAATATGTCACGATAAAGCATATGTGACTATATTTTATTTTCCAGGTAAGTGTTCAAAGGTAGAGTTGAACTCTTGGATAGTCAAGGACCATCTGGCTAGTCTTCCAGTAGGTTGTTTATTCTGGAACAAAGGAAGCAGGGGAGCACGATCTGTCAAGACCTGAAAAGGGTACTGATATACTATAATGTCTCAGCTTAAGAAGGATGCTCCTTTCGTTTTGACCTTCTGTCAAGAAAGAGCATTCCAAACTCTCAAGGAAAAGCTAACATCTGCCCTAATTTTGAAATTCACAGATTTTTCTAAGCCTTTCTATCTAACAACTGATGCTAGTTCAATTGGCATAGATGCCGTCCTAGCTCAGAATAACGATAACAAGTACAATGCAGTTGCATTTGCTAGCTGAGTCCTTACAAAGGCTGAACATAATTATACAGTAACTGAGCAAAAAGCCTTAGCTCAGTTACTGTATAATTATGTTCAGCCTTTGTAAGGACTCAGCTAGCAAATGCAACTGCATTGTACTTGTTATCGTTCTTCTGAGCTAGGACGGCATCTATGCCAATTGAACTAGCATCAGTTGTTAGATAGAAAGGCTTAGAAAAATCTGTGAATTTCAAAATTAGGGCAGATGTTAGCTTTTCCTTGAGAGTTTGGAATGCTCTTTCTTGACAGAAGGTCAAAACGAAAGGAGCATCTTCTTAAGCAACTCAGAGGAGCTGCTATAGAAAAAAATTAGCAATGAAAGATCGATAAAAGCCTGCTAAGCCCACAAAAGATCTTACGGCATCAGCAGCTTGGTAGATGGGAAATTTAATACTGCAGTTACTTTACTTTGGTCAATCGTAACCCCTCTAGGAGTGTCTATGTGACAAAGAAACTTGATTTTTGATCTGAAAAAATTGACATTTAGACAGTTTGATTTTTAAATTGGCTTCTTCAAGCTTACCAAATACCACATCAGGTCTTTTAATGTGTGTTTCCACGTCTTCGGACATGACAATTATGTCATTAAAGTATACCATGAGTACATTACCTATGAAGCCTCTAAATACATTTGTCATGAGCCTCAAGAAGGTGATAGGCAAGGAGCATAAACCGAAGGCCATTCTGAGGAAATGATAATGACCCGTTGGAGTGGAAAATATGGTTAGCTCTTGGCTGTCTTCATGGAGAGGGACTTGCCAAAACCCTTGTAAAAAGTCCAGGGCCGAAAAGACTTTATTATATCTAATATTGCATGAAAGGTCACCAAGAACAGGAAGTGGGAAATGATCTGGAATTGTTTTTGCATTCAGCTTCCTAAAATCAATCATTGGGCACCAAGTACCATCCTTTTTAGGTACTAGGATCAAGGGCGTATTCCAGGGTGAATTACTGGGTGCAATAACACCATCATCAAGCATCTTATTGATCAATTCTTCTGCGACAGCAACTTGTGAATGAGGCATTCTGTACGCAGGTACATAAATAGGTCTGGTACCAGGTTCACATGGGATATGATGGGACAATAGGTTCGTTATACCATCTTCTCACCTGCTAAGGCAATGGCTTGACGACGTTTGTTCAACAGATGCAACAAATAAATAACAAAAAGACACAATACCGTGACTGAAACAATACACACACAACCTCTCTTTTATATGTGCGGGTTGTGTGTGTAATGCAACAAATCCTTGACCTCGTCTGGGAAGTCAGTCTTTCTCCTCTACTTGTGGAATGGATGGACTTTTCCCAGTTGAAATAGCACCAACCCACTGGTCAGGTGAAAACTCATCCTCAACACGAACAGGGTAAGGATAGTGAACAATGTCAACAATGGTGGTGTTTGCTCTGAGGTGAATACTGTGACCGGAAGTGTTAGCAAGGAAGAAATGGATCTTATTATCTCTTACAGCATGTAATGATGGCTCGACAAACAAACCCTTTACCTTGCAAAAAATACTGTCAACTAGGACTTTATCACCATCTGGAACACAAGGGACAACAACAGACACTCTACTGAGTGCACTAGCAGCGACAGAAACTACTTTCTGCAGATGGCCTGTGACATCAACAAGAGATGGCATTACTAGTTTCAAGTAGTCGTTTTCCTACAAGGCGTCCCCTGTGGAGGAACTACCCTTTGAACTAGTAGTTATTGCAAGGACAGGCTCAGTACCCAAGGTTGTCTGAGGTTTCCCTGACACCTGAGGCAACTGTACACTATCTTGCATGCCTGAAGTTGTAGGAATTTTGACACATACAGGAATGACAAGATTACCAGTGCCTGATGTCTTGGTTACGCTACTGGAAAAAGCACAGGCCTGTAAAAACTTAGTCATTACAGGCAGTATGACAGATCTCTGATTCAAGCTAGTATCTCCAAAATGGTACTATCAAGTCATCAATTTGGGCATACCATTGGTAAGGATCAAGCACAATGCATAAATCTCTCATGGAAGTAAATCCCAGTAGAAGATCACCAGGGAAATTATTCTGGTCAACAAAAAGGAAGGAAGCAGTGAAGTCTCTACCTCGGATAGACACGGTGAGGGAAGTCTGATCTCGGACATGCAGGCTAGAACCAGCCACACCACTAAGGGTGGACACATGAGTTGGTTCTAAGAAAAGGACACGGCGTAACTTCTTACCCTTAAACAAACTAGACCTAATAATATTGACTTGCGCACCAGATTCCATGAACACATGAACGGGCACATTTAGAACAGATGTTTGTACTAAGGGACCTATTGTTACACTGGAATTAATGTGCAAACACAAAGGAGTGTCTGAAGACACTCCACTGCATCCCCATAAATATCTGCGTCAAATACATGTGAAGCAACATCATTAACGAAACTGTCTTTTTCGAGACTGTATAAGACATCGAAGGAATTACGAACAGGGATGGAGTATTCATTATCACCTACTGTCACCACTGTACGGTTTAAGTGGGTTGCTCGGATTCCCCCAAATTGGAAGAGCGAAACTGGTTCTGGTTATCCTGCAAACCACGACTTCTATTGCCTCTCCTGGTTCTGCGGTAGGAATGGCGACGGAAGGATCTATAATACATATGGTTGTCCATGTATTCTGTGGAACGTACAGTACGGCAGGAAGGATTGAGAGTCATCATCAGTACGATACTTTTTTCTTTAACCATTTCCACAATTTACTGCAATATGACCTCAGTAACCACAGTTATAACAAGTTCTAGGGCTATTGTTACTGACTGCACTGCGATCACTACGAGAATGACTACTCGTTACAGTAGCCTTGGACGACTGACGTAACTGACTTTTTCCAGGACTTTTTGTTGTTACACAAACAAGGAGTGGGGTTGAAGGATTCATAGTGGTAGTTAATGTAGGTTTGATACATGGAAAAGTACCAGGAGCACACATGGCACACAGTTGGAGGGTTGGAATTATAAGCATACAAAGAAGCAGACGGCATTAATTCCTTGATAGTTCCAAAAGCTGCTAATTTATCAAACTCTGTGCTAAATCCTTTATCCCCTTCAGATATAAAATTTGAAGATTGTACTGCAACGCCTGGCATAGGCGTTGCAGTCACTAATTCCCTAAGAATGATATATGGATCAGATTCTGTCACTGGTACAAGAAAAGAATGGATCAAATTCTCATGTTCTGACCATGTAGTAGAATTCTCAAAGTCACGCATTATCAGAAGGTTAACAATATTCACAGCAGCTGGCGATTGAGCAAGACTTTCTTTTGCGATCCTAATAATACTCTCTTCTGAGGGAACACCTTCCACCAGTACATTAGCTCGAGAATAAGGGCAAAGCTTCAAGAGGGTCACGAGAGAAACTGTATTGTCTTGGGGTCTGTTGTGGTCAATCGGTCGGTAAGGGAATATTAGGATTTTGCACAGGTACAGCATTGGCCTGACTGACGTTATTCACTAAGGCGTTGATCGAAGTTAGGTGATACATGATTTCTGAGAAATTACACAAAAACATTGAAAGCAAAAAAAAAATAATAATAATAAAAGAAAAGTATATTTCACAAAGGGAGCTTAAATTGAAATTAAAGATGCATAAATAACTGCATAAGTAAATCAATTTTATAGGGAACACTGAATGAGAAAAGAAGAGTCACTGAAATTTACTTTGCAAAGATAAGGAAATACTTTGAAAATTCAAGAAAAGGGAAATAATACTGTAATCTGAATTAATTTCAAAAGTGAGCTGTCTTTACTCTCAACTCAATAAGGAAATTTGATAATAAAATTGTAAATCAATGCAAAAATAATAAAATAAAATTACTAAATTGTATGTAAATGAAAATATGCTGGGAAAACAAATTTTCTAAAGATGGCACAAAAACAAAAGAAAAATATTATGCAATGATAACACTACTAAATTAATATACTGAGAATATTGCACTGAATTGTAATATATCATTCTTTGAGAAATTATTACCAATTATTGAACAAAATAGAGCACAAGAATAACAATACAAAAAAATATTATGAAAAGAAAATAATCACTGCAGAACAAACTGCACAATTAAAATAATTTACAGAATTAGTCAATTTATCAATAAAAAAATCCACTGGGAAAATGTAGCTTAGAAAGAAGAATAAAAATATCAAGAAAAAACTGGTTTGAACACTTTAACTCTTAATTTCAAATTAGGCAAACAAATTACTCATAAACAGAGCAATGATAATATTTCAAAGAAATATCAATAATGTGAATAAAAATAATACAAGATACAGAACTGGGAATTCAACACTTGCAAAGTTGCAGGAACACAGATAAAACATCAAGGTTCACTCACTTAACCTATAGCATAAAATCTTCTTGCACTATGGTCTTGCCTTGAACAATAATGAAATAAATCTCTTGCTTTGGCACGCAAGGTATGGTACTACAGTCTGCAAAAGTTCAAACAGATGAGACACTGTATATATAAAATATTTAACACAAAAATGAAGGTACACACAGAATTAAAATGGTCATTTAGCACACTGGAGCAAGAGTAGTGAATGAATCAACACATAATTAGCAGGAAAACACAAGGAAATGCAATGAAAAGAGGTTAAGACACAAGAAAAAAAAAAATTCACAATAATGAAATAAGGTAGATTACACAACACTGAAAGAACACAGATTGAAAAACATAAACAGTTCACAAGAAGTAAATGACAGGGAAATTTAAAAAAAAATTACTGCACACAATCGACAAATAAGAAATGTATACAAGAGCAATTATTACTTACTTCAGATTGGAGAGAATGAGGAAACAGTAATAAAGATTTATATAAAAAAAATAAACACAAAAATGAACGACAACACAACACTTTAAATATTGCAGATCAACGAGTCACATGGAACACTAAGTCTACACTAGGACACGAGAGTCTCTGAATAACACACAAAAAATCACTGTAGATGTAGAAATGTCTCAACACACAAATGTTTCTATAACAAAAAAAAAAAAGTCTTTATAATAGACTTGATTGAAGATCTGGAAGAGGCGTCAGGTGGAAGAGGAGGAGGAGGATGTCATGACCTGGCAGAATTTCGATGAAAATTGCGTATATCCGATGACTTACACACTTAAGCTTTGTAAAGGTGGCGCTCAGATGAAGTAAAGGTCTTCACCCGGTGTGCAAGCGGTAAAATAAAGGTAATAGAACCCGATAAATGGGTAGATATGTGCGGTCATGTAATGTGTGGGTGGCAGTAGGGCCATGGTGAGCAAGCGTCCCATGAACACGTCTGGCTGGCACTCACACCACACTCAAGTGATACTAAGCCTGGGTGGCTTGATATGCCACAATTGTACCACAGGGATGGTATATATCACTGACCAGCATTGTACTGGTAGCACAGAGTGGTACTGTAGACAACTTCAAAGAGGAACTTTCGTGGCTTACTCCTCTGGTTTAAGCCCTCGAATAGCTTGAAGGCTTGTAATAGCTTGGAATAGCTTGAAGGCTTGTAACTATGCACACAGCAGTAATGAAGTAGACTGGGTAACTGGCTTAAGCTCTCCCCTACAGACTGGCTTAACTGGCTTGGCTTAATTTGCAAAACCCGGATCACCTCCTCGTAGGTTAGCAAATAAACACAAATAAGGCACAAACTAACCAGGAAGTTGTAGACAAAGGCGGAGGATGCTGGCTTGGCGTAGATAGCGTCGTTTGTCACGGGGTCACACACAATGTCCGCCTTGGCTGGTAGAAATAATCTTAAATCTCCGTAGTAATCTTCACAATCACTCCCACACCGCTGGCACCATTTGTCGTAGGGTTCGTGAGGAGATAATTGGAGTAAGAAATACACGCGTTGGATGTCTTGGTAGAGTATAATATAGTGAGAAGTGGGAAGCCCAGATGCCTAGCTTTGCCTAGCCATTAGGTCTACGGGAACTAAGACAGGGACCTGTGGCAGGCGGTTCATGACGTATACTATACAATTATACAGTACTGCTGACAGAGATGGGGGAAGGATAGGGGGGTACAGGGAGAGAGGGGAAAAGGAAGTGCGGAAAAGGCAAGGAGGGAGAGGTGGGAGGGAGAGAAAGGGGGAGGAGGAGGAAGAGAAGGAAGAGAAAGAGCGACCGAGAGAGGGTGTGTGAGAATGAATGTGAGAGTGAGGTAGGGAGATAGAGAGTGGAAAGGGAGGTAGGGAGAAGGGAAGGGGGAGACCGTGGCGAAGGGGGACAGGGCTGTGAATGGGGAAAGAGAAGGGAATAAGGGGAGAGAGAGGGGAAGGGACAGTCATAGGGGAGGAAGAGAGAAGGGAAGAGGGGGAGATGGAGAAATAGGGGTTTGTGGGTGGTTGGTGTTTGTGAGGGGTTGGTCTTTCCTGTTTATTTATATAGGCTAACAGCTGTGTTTGTGTGTGTGTGTGTGTGTGTGTGTGTGTGTGTGTGTGTGTGTGTGTGTGTGTGTTGTGTGTGTGTATTACATCTAGAAATATATACACGTGCACGAGACACTATTATTACTAACGTAACATAAAGCTTTTAATTAACTTTGCTAATGGCTAATTTTAGGAGCGATATTGTGTTACGTTAACGTGCTACTGAGAAATAGTATGAACATAAATGTAATTGTGCGGTGTGTGGTTTGTTCTCAGTTTTTTAACTGCCGAGCTTGCTCATCTTGGACTCTCTGCCCGCTAAAACTGTCATACGTCGAAAAGTGTCTTGTATATATGCGTTATTTCGAAGATGAATAGCTAATTCGTCTCAAGTTTGTATCATATTTGCCCAATCTATTCTTTATTACCTGTCAACGTTTTCAGCGTTCGTGAAACTTTGCTCATTTACCTTTTGTGTTTGTGATCCTTACTCTGGTTTATCATTTTAAAAATATGATTCGGATTATTGTTATGCTGTGTAGAAGCAAATTGATCTATTTTAAGAATGACTCGTGTACGGGCTTCCTTGCGGGAAGTTACATAAAGAAAGGTTCAGATTCTTATTAGACTGTATAGCTGCTAATTTTGAAATTTTATTTAATTAATTGGGAGTAACATATTTCCACACAATAACTGAAGAGAGTCTTTGAATACTCGTTTCTCTTACTAGAGAGGAAAAATAATGTGAGGGACCTGGGAGTGGTAATGTCTGAGGATCTCACTTTCAAGAATCACAACGGTGCCACGATTACAACTGTAAAGAAAATGATAGGATGGATAATGAGAATTTTCAAAACAACAGATGCCAAGCCAATGATGATCCTTTTCAAATCACTTGTTCTCTCTATGCTGGAATATTGCTGTACATTAACATCTCCGTACAAACCAGGTGAAATTGCAGATCTAGAGAGTATACAGAGAACCTTTACTGCACATGTAAGTTCTATCAAACACCTCAACTATTGGGAACGCTTGGATGCACTTGACTTGTACTCGCTGGAACGCAGGTGAGAGATATACTATATCATAATTTACACTTGGAAAATCTTAGAAGGAATGGTCCTGAATCTGCACACATAAATCACTCCCTACGAAAGTAAAAGACTGGGTAGGCGGTGCAAAATACCCCCAATGAAAAGTAGGGGCGCCATTGGTACACTAAGAGAAAACACGTAAGTATCCGGGGCCCAAGACTGTTCAACAGCCTCCCACCATGCATAGGCCCCTGGCTGCCTTCAAGATGGAGCTGGACAGATACTTAAAAGTCGGTGCCGGATCAGCCGGGCTGATCCGGCACGTTGGACTATGTGTGGCCAGCAGTAACAGCCTGGTTGATCAGACCCTGATCCACAGGGAGGCCTGGTCGTGGAACGGGCCGCGGCGGCGTTGATCCCCGGAATACCCTCCAGGTAGACTCCAGGTACTAAAAGGAAGGTTCGGATTGTTATTGAGTTTTTTTTAGCCGCCTTTGTGTTTTATTAAAAGAACGAGGGAATCATAACTACACCTGTGTGGCACTATGAAGGCATCCCTACTACACTTAGTATACCTCTTTTTTTTATTTCACACGATGATTTGTGCAGATTCATCTTAAAACAATGTATGTATACTCATAACCAGGAGTATACATCTCTCACCATTTCTCAATGTATTTCTAAGCATTCTGCCTTAGACTGGATTAGACTGTAGAAAATATTGAGCTTCATCTCGTTGGTGTCTAAAGGTCGGGTTATCAGGGATGGGTGATTCCTCTCGTGGTCCCACACATACGAGGTACTGGGTGAGTCCTCTCGTGGTCCCACACATACGAGGTACTGGGTGAGTCCTCTCGTGGTCCCACACATACAAGATACATTTAGTATAGTTTTCTTCTTGTGTGGAGAAGATATCCTTTTGATTGATCTTTTATAAAGCTTCTGTAGTAATTAACTGACTTACTTTATAAACCTGAAACTAAATACTTTGTATTGAGTTCGTAAAGACGAGTATGGATTAAATCAAAGTAGAGCGAGAAGTTGATAGAATTTGTGATGAAATAAGGAAAATTGGTAAAGTGGAATGATAACTAAAGTGATAAGTGGAAGGAATATAGAGAAGTTATAGAAGCAAAAGGAGAAAGAAAAAGAGAGAGAGAAAAAAGAGAACATCCGTAACAAGACTGCTGATGACTCGCCTGGACACAGCCTGGATAGATCTGTCAATTCAGCAAAACCTTCAACACTGAAGGCATGTGGGTGACCTTACTGTTATATACAAGGACAGCGAGAAGTGAGCTGCTACACAACAAGACGGGCAGCTAGCAGCAACTTCACTCTGACTGTACCTTTCTTCAGAGCATCACATCATCTGAGATCATTTATTCCCAGGATGACTCGAGTCTGGAACATGTTCGTACAGCATAAGATCAACGAAATAAATCCATTTGACCCATAAAAATCACTGGCCAACAGATGGCTCCAACTTCGTCCTGTTCCTGTCTGCATATCTCTTAATAATAAAGGCTTTCAAAGTATTTGATGTAGGTAACAGACAAGTAACTCTCTCCAGGTAAACTCCAGGTAAGTCCATGTCCAGGCTACCCGCAGAGAATTAGATACGATCTAGAATATAGTTAAGTAAAAAATGAAATTTTCTTGTTAGAGTAGTAGTAGTAGTAGTAGCAGTAGCAGTAGTAGTAGCAATAGCAGTAGTAGTAGCAGTAGCAGTATTAGTAGCAGTAGTTATTGTATAAATATTATCATTAGTAGTAGTACTTAGAGATTTGTTCGGATTTTTAATCCGGAGGGTTAGCCACCCAGGATAATCCAGTAAAGTCAGTGCATTATAGGAGAATATCCTTCTTATTTATATTGGGGTCCTTTAATTGTGTCCTTCAGGAAACAATCCGCAACAGTCGACTAACACCCAGGTACCTATTTACTGCTAGATGAACAGGGACTGCAGGTGTAAGGAAACTCGTCCAAGGTTTTCACCCGTGCAGGGAATCGAACCACCGACACTCAGTATGTGAGCTGAGTGCGCTATCAATCTAGTAGTAATAGTAATAGTAAAAGAAACAGCAAAACGTGTAGTAGTAGTAGTAGTAGTAGTAGTCGTAGTAGGAACAGAAGAAAAATAGATTTATTTCAAATCAGTATGTTTTGTTTGACAATATTCAGTTCAATATAAACAAGCGCCAGAAGTTACATATCCCCAACAAACACAATGCTCCTCCATTATGCATTTCTTAGCTGCTCATAGCTATATAAACATTCCTTTATGGCCTCTTGGTTATGCATGTAACTTATCCTGAACTTATTAAGTTCAAAAACCTCCGTCAAATATTTTTTTGCTATTAATTTAAAATCAATAAGAAAACTTTTTGCAAACAGAATAAAACTTGATTTAGAAATAAGGAAAGAGCTGCCGACAACTAGCTAAACATAACTCTTGTTGGCTCACTGTTTTGTAGTCCTTATATTATGAATTAAAAAAAATGTATGCGACATGTTTTTTAGAAAAGTTAGGAGAGGCATGATAAATGATATCCTTACTGCGCAAGTGGATATAACAAATACAAAAATGTGGAGTTTTTCTTAGAGAATAATTTAAAATACGTAGCAGTAATAAAGAAACATTGTTTTTCAATTAAAATCATGTTATGGATGGGAAATTATCGTTTCATTAATCTTATGTGTGCTGATTATAAGATATTTGCTAAGCTGCTGGGTAAAAAGCTTAAAACGGTGTTGGGGAAGGTCTTGCATAAGGGACAATGTGGGATCCCGGGTAGGAGCATGGGTATGGGTCATGGCAGGATTAGGGATTTTATTGAGAGTCGGGCAGGGAGGGGGGTGTTGGGTATTGATTGGAGTGTGGCTTACGATAGTATGGAAAGGGGCATGTTGTATGACATCATGAAACGTCAGGGTTTTGGGGAGGAACTCGTAGGCTCCCCACCTCCAATAACTTTGACTTTGCCCCATTCACTCTCAACCCCATAGCCCCACCAAAGACCTCAATAATACGACCCACATTACTTAACCCCTCCTCCCCTCCCATCAAAACCGTTGTGTCGTCTACTATACCTGTATCGCTAACCCCGTCCCTACCCCTTTCCCACACTCCCTCAGTAATTATATGGTAAAAAGGGTCTTGTATACACGCAAACAGTATCTGGGACAAGGGGCATCCCTGCATCAAGCCCCTTTCCATACACACCTGTGCTCCCACTCTGCCATTCACCTGTATCCTAATTAACGCATTTCTATACAAAGTCTCTACCTACCAGTAATTTCGTCTCCAAACCCCTATTGCCATAAAATAACACTCAACATATCCCTATCTATGCAATCATAAGCCTCCCTCCAATCTAACCCCAAAACGCCCCCTCCTCCTCTTCCTTCCACGAAATCCCTGATCGTCCCATGACCCACACTCATACTTCTCCCTGGTATACCAAACTGACCCTGGTGAATGACTTCGTCATGCACCAATTTTATCCTATTACCCAAAACTTTCGCAAATATATTATAGTCTGCACACATGAGGGAGATCGCCCTATAATTTCCTAGTGTCTTTCCCCCTTCCCCCTTTTTCACCAAAACCACCACACCCGTATGCTGCATCTCCCCCATCAAACCTGTGTCTTTCATGCAATCAAATAATCGTACCAAACATTCTTTCATAATATTAAAATGTACCACATAAAAATCATTGGGAATTCCATCTATGCCAGATGCCTTTCCTCAACTCATACTTTGCCCTGCTTCACACACCTCATTCTCCCCAATCATGCCCTCCATCCCCTTACGCTTCAACACTTCTATAGATTCCTTAATCCCTTCCTCCAAAATTTTACCCTCATGTCCTCCTCCTCCCGTATAAGCCATCTTCCTTCGGAACCAAAGATCTACATAATTACTCATACCTTCAGTAGTCCTCAAAGATTGCCCCACCTCATATCCCCCCACCTCTTCGCTGACCTCCAACCCCATGATAGTGGCACCCTTCTGTCGTTCTTGAAACCTCCTTAACACACATCTGGATGGCCAATCTCTCCACAAGACCTCTTCCATACCCCCACGTACCCATAGAGCATCAAATCTTTCATTTTGGAGATCCTTCAAACATCCTCTCAGAACCTCTATTTTCCCCACCCTAGGTACTCCCCCTTCATAACATCGACTCAACTGTCCCTCCAAATACCTTTGCAATCCAAACTTCCACTTCGCCTCCTCTCTACCCTTCTTTTTGTAAAAATCCCGAATTCCTGGCTTTGCCCACGTCTCCCACCAACCCAAAACATCCTCTACCTCCCTGCCCTTGTCCCAACAAGTCTCCCACCATTCCCCAAAATCATTCATCTCCCCATCCCCATGTAGTAAACGCACACTCAACTTCCAATAACTATCATATCTTCGAATCATCCCCTCCCATGTCACCTCCGCCAATACACCTCTATGATCAGAAAACCCTATGTCTAATGACAAAACCCTCCCTATAGTATTTCCCTTGTCACATAAATGTGGTCTAATTGTGCTGCGAATCCCCTATGAACAAAAGTATGATCTACCTGCCACCCATCTCCTCCAACCATATCCACTACTCCGCATCCCTCAGCGCATCTTGCAACTCCCCTAACACACAACCCGCCCCTCTAGGTTTCACATCCTTATTTCTGATAACACAATTCCAATCCCCTCCTATTATGAAAATCATCGGCAACCCTCGCAAATGGTACAACAACACATCCTTCACAAACTCCACTTTTATACCTATGATTATCAGCGGCATATAAACAAACACAAAGCAAACCCGCACCATCCCCCATATCCCATCCACTCTCACCACTCTCCCTCCACCCCCCTGTTCCCATGCTATTACCTTAAATGGGTTGGTCCCCTTCAGTGCCACTGCCACTCCACCCTTTAATTTCCCCGAACTTCCCGCATACACCTGGTGCCCATTCAACGTCAACTCTCGTCCACACTTAAAGTTATGCTCTTGTAGAAAACATACATCCACGTCATAACGTCGTAATATTACCTCTATCCACTTCCATTTGACCTCTGCCCTGAGGCCATTAGCATTTGCAGTTAAACACCTGAAAATTGCATAGGGGGCTTTACTCTATGCTTCTGAGGTCTCTGCCCTGCACTTTTTATGGAACCTGTCCTACCTTTTAAACTCTTCCCTCCTTGGCCCTCCTCCCGGACCAAAGCCTTCTTACAGGTGCGCTGGGCCGGTGTGAGTACATCGTCCTCCGACGCTCCCACCAACCTTTTCCTTGAATCCATACCCACTTCCATCCCAACAGGCTCATCAACATTATGCACAATGGCCTCCACTTCCTGCACTTTCAATTGTATGTTCCCTTCACCCTTCTCACTAATCTCATTCCTGGGACCATCCTCCTCCACATTCAGGATTCCCTCCATCCCTAGGGAAGCCTCCACTTCAGGAGTATCCAGGATTTCCTGCAAAACCGTCTGCAACGGTGAGGACAAATCCAATTGCAAGTCACCCAACACCTCCACCTCCACAGATTCAATATCCTTCTCTACACCCGACACTTCAGGTAGTGTCACACAATGCTCACTCATCCCTTCCACCACATCACTTCACCTAGCTGTACGCTCCACACACACAGGCTCAGACTCTTTTTGTTCTGGACCTTCAGTTGCACGTACCTCCTGAGCACTATCCCTGGACACCATCTGTCTGCCACATACTGCAGCCATATGGTTGTACGACCCACACAGCCGACAAGTCCTTCGTTGTCCCGCAAAGTGACGAAAAGCTGGGTCTGGAAACCTTCCAACACAACAAATGACGAGATGGCCTGCTGTAACGTCATTTTAATGGAGAAAGAACCCTCAGGTAAACCTGCATAAATCCCCTCTGTCCAGCGTCCAACCGTCGTTTCATGTATCACACCATACTTTTGAAAGGTGTTCCTGATATCGTGAACATCAGCTTCAAATGGAACATTACGAACTCGGACATACGTGTAGAATTTTGATGCATCTCGTAGACGTACTTCCAGTCCTGGATTGACAGTCAACACCTTGTCCTGGAAAGTGTCAACAGTTACTTCATAAGCCCCAGCTGAGGCAAATTTCACGAAGATCCACGCTGATCCATTGAGACTTATGCCAAATAAATCTTCGTTGCAGATTTAGAAAGTATCTCTCAAAATGGCAGGCAGTAAAACAATGGCATTGTCCGGGTAAATAGCCCCCTTGACGAGCTCGATGCACAGTGTTGGTTCGTCGCCGGCTACTGGTCGCCATGTTTGAGAAAATCTGCAGTACCAGACGTCCACCACCAGGAGCGCTGCTCAGCTCAATTGCACAGAACGGGAGCTGTGAGGCGTGGGGGGCTTTCGACCTTACGGGTTTTCAGCTTCGATGTAGGTGGGGAGGTGCGGAGGGCGATCTTGTACGTGGTAGCAGACTACTTGTATGTGTCTTGGGGAATGAGAAAGGTGTCCAGGAGTGTAGGGTTAAGGCTTTGGCTGCAGTGTTTTATAGGACAAAATGTAGAAATCGGGATCTGTATGGGAGAATGTGGGAGTTGACTTTTTCTGAAGGCTATAGGGCCATGATGGTGGGTATGTTACGGTGGAAGGGAGGAGCGAATAAGGTAGGATGAGGTGTGAGCAAGAGGAGGGGGGTGATGGTGGACTCTGCGGGTGTACGACATATGACAGTATGCTTGTAGGGTATGTGAGGAATGATGCAAGACAGGGAAGGGGGGTCCTCTGTGGAAGGTAGAGTTAAGAGGAGCGTGTGAGGGCTTTCTCCCTAAACCCCTGGATTGGTATCCTCACTTTGAAGTTATAAGATGCATTGTTTCGGTTTGTGTTTATGTTTCTATGGATTACTTATGTGTGGACCATGTCCACCTAGATGTATGTAAAACATGTGGTGTCCTTGTGAACGGCTGTGTAGCGCAAAGCTATGTATATATTAATATATTCTTGTGGGGATTAGGAATGGTTATCCTGTCATTGTACATATTACCTGGTCCCTCTATAGTTTTATACTGGGTTCAAGGCAGTTTTGTGTCAGAGTTCCTTTTTTAGTGCACTGTATGGAGGTCCATATTTCCTTTTCATTGTGTTTGTATTACTTAACATGTACCTTTTGAGTTGTGTTGTATATCCTCATATATCGAAAGTGTAACTGGCACAGCGGTGTTTGCTGGTTGGCTTCTTCTTGTTTTGGGTTATGTATATTATGATTGGAGACTGTACTATGTTTTTAAATAAAATATAACAAACAAAAAATGTACCCTCGGGATAGGTTACTTCATTAATTATGTTCTTGTTGTAGTAAATGAATATTTTTCCTCAATAGCAGGTGTGTGTAAGCGCACTGGTTGGAATTCTTAATGTACTTTTGTATTGTTAAGTTGCTTTTTTGTTTTCGTTTTCTTCTATATAAAATATTATACATGTTGATTGTTATGACTTGGCGTACAATGTACGGTAATTTTTTGTATCCATACAATGTTTTTTGCGAGTGGGTTTCCTTCCACTTATCAATGTTACTTTGTCATAAATGGATGTTGTGTCAGGGAGTTGAATTCTTAAGGTTTTTGTTTGTTATTGTATTGCTCTTATATTGTACTGTTTCTTTTAAATAAAATATAATAATAAAAAAAACTCAAATATTTTATCAAGTCATTTGGAAAGGCAACATTAAAAATGATAAAATTACTATACCTAAAGACCTTATCATTATTCCAGAGTTGCAAACCACCATGAGGCTTGTCGTATGTTATAAATAAAAGCAGAAGTGTGTCAGAATTAATCACTTTAATTAGTAGTATTAAGAGTAGTAGCAATGACAACAGTTATTGTGAATTGTTTTAATTATTATGTGAGTAAATTGCCTGCATGAGATTTACATGGTATTACCTGAATTATTACCTGCAAGTAATTTGGGTGAGGTAAGTGGGACTTAGTCACAACAGGTCGCCAAACTGTCACTCCCTCGAAGCCCACTCCCTACCACTCTCACAAAAAGCTAGACCTGGCATTAAATTAATAATTGCAAGCATTCAACGCCCAGCCCTGGTTGTGTGCGGGTGCTCGTCGTGACCTCTGGTGGCCGCATCGTGAAATTTTATTTTCACTGTCATGGCGGACGGCTACAGGAGGAGGGTTAATATTGTTGGAATTGAGATTCTACAGGGAGCAGTGTACCCGTCCAACGCGGATATTGTTCTACCTGCGATTCTACGTGATGTGCTGGGCGTGGACCATTCGGAATTGTATGGGATATCCCTTAATGGAGCGAGGAGGCTATTTGTGAAGTTTGCGTGTTCGGCGGCGTATCACAGGATCGTGATACGTTTCAGGACAAGAGTCTGGTGGCGTTATCAGGCCTTGAGGTATGTGTCCATGATGTGTCAGCCACTTACAAGTGGGTGAAGTTGAAGAACGTGCCTTTTGAGGCGGGAGAATGTGACATTTCTGAAGCCATGCAGAAATATGGCATTGTTCATGCAGTAACTGTTGGCAGGTGGGCGAATGGGCCCTATGCTGGGATGTTGGAGAGGACATATTCCGTCATGATGACGTTACGTCAGGCCATCCCTTCATATGTAATAATGACTGGTTTCCGCACGCAGGTGTATGTTACATATGTTGGGCAGGCTCGCATCCTGTCGGTTATGCGGACAGCAGGGACACCTGGCGGTGGATTGTAATCGAAGGAAGACCGATGTGAGGCGAGGTATGGACGATGACGTGAGAACAGAGGAGGCTTCAACAATTCCGACAGAAGACCGACGTGTGGATGATGGGCAGGAGGGCATGGTGCGTCAGTCGTGGAGTGAGGAGGTGGAGCAGGTGGACGGGCAGATGGGAGGAGAGGGTAAGGTGTCGTCTGTGACATCAGAGGAACACAGTACGGCGTCTGTTGCTGATCATCAAGGGATGCATGGGGAGGAGGCAGAGATTTTGAAGGAACTACGAGAGTTCATACAGGGAGATAATTTGTCTTTGTCGATGGAAGCAGTTTCTGTTTTGGGGCAGGGTGATTTCAAGAATGATCAAAATGAGCTGTTGTTGAGAATGATATGTGTAGGGAAGTGAATAACGCTCAGGTATCTGTGGTAGTAGCAGAGGTTCATAGGGAAGAGGAAATGGAGTTAATTGAGGAGAAAAAGGAGTCCAGGAAAAGTCCGGGGAAGGAGTCTGAGGATGACTTGTTGACAGCTGCACAAAGGCCTGGGAAAAAAGTGTGGGCAGATGTGGTGCAGGGGAAAGGAGTTAGGTCAAAGGGTAATGAGGGAGCTAGGGAAGTGAAGGAGGATGGGAGGGGTAGGAGGGAGAAGGATGGAGAAGGACATATGATATTGGAAAAGAGAGTACTGAAGCCAAAGGGCAAACCCCAGTCTTACATTTCAGGTGTGTAACAATTAATGTGCATGGCCTCAGGAATGAGGTGAAATGTAAGTGGGTGGAGGTTACTTTGCAGAGGTGGAAAGTTGATGTTTTCTTTTGTCAGAAGCATATATAGGAAGGGTAATGAGCTAGCTATAAGGGGTATAGGTTTTTTGCGTGTGATGCAAGGGCGTTTAAAGGGGGTGTTGGTATGAGTCAGTGAGTTAAGTCCATTCACTTTGGAGTCTTGGGAGGATGTGGGTGGTGAATAGTTAGAGTAAACGGGGATTGGGGTGGGTACAGGTGAGTTTACTGGGAGTATATATGCCAGCTATAGCATAGGAAACTAAAGGATGATTTTGTAAACAATGAGTTGGCGTATGCTGTCCAGGTTTGCCTCAAGTGTCTATAATTGCTGGAGGATGGAATTGTGTGATTCGGATTAGAGACGTCGAGCCGGGGTGGGGTGTGTGTGTTAGAGTCGTTGAGGGTGTGTTGGGGGCAGTGGGAGTGGTAGACGTGGTGGGGGTCGGGGAGAAATGGTGGAATATACTTTTGAGGAAAGATTATGCAGCACGACTGGACAGAATATATGTGACAAGAGCAGTGGATGTTCGGGGTGGAATTGTCGATGTGGGTTTTTCAGATCATAGGGAGTGTTGTTTGAAGGGGTTTGACGGGCGGTGAGTGTGTATAGAGTTATTGAAAATTTGGACGGGGCGGTGAGTGTGTATAAGAGTTATTGGAATGAATAAATTATTGAAGAGGAAGGGGGCTGAGATGTTCGAAGAGTGGTGGGGAGGGGTGTGGAAGGGGTGGGGTGGGGGTATCAAATGGGGTTGTCAGATGGTGGATGGAGAGGAAAAGAGGAAATTAGGAAGTTTTATGGGTGGGTCGGTTGGGAAGATAGCAGGAGTAGGTTTGGGTATCAGAAATATTTGGAGGGGTTGTTACGTGATTGTCAGGCGGGGATTGGGGGGAGGAGAACGGCACAGGTGGGGGGTTTGAGGTAGGTTCGGGATTTACAGGAGGAACGGTTTCATGCCTTACGGGTTAGGAGTGGTATGGAGAAGGTTTTATGGGAAAATAAGGCTTCAAAGGTGTTTAAGGACTTTTGAACGTAGGAGGGATGTTAATTTCGTCTTTGAAAGTGGAGGGGTGGATGGGTATCAGGAGGGGGTTTGAGAACGACGGAGGTATGGGGGTAGCGAAAGGATGGTTTCGTGTTCAGCACAGGAAGGAAGGTTAATCAGGTGGACAGAGAAGGGTTATTGCAGGGCATAGGGAGTTTCTTGAGTGTGGAGGAGGAAGAGGTGCGGGCGAATTTTGGAGGAGGGGTTTGGGAAGCCGTGCAGGGTTTGAGGTTGGGAAGTCACCTGGGATCGATGGGTTGCCGGGGATTTGTACGTAACTCATTGGGAGGTTTAAAGGGTTCTCGTGAGGTTGTTTAATGGGTTGAGGAGGATGGTTTCATGGGGGAATCAGTAAGGACTGGGGTTGTAGTATTAGTGGCGAAGGTGATTCTCCTGAGGGCTTAAGTGATTATGGGGGTCTGGCTTTGTTGACGGCGGATTACAAAATTTTGAAAAATTTTGGCAAATAGGATCAAGGGGTTTAGGTGGAGTTTGGATGAGGGTCAATTTGTGGTGCCTGGAAGAGTATTCATACAGGGCATCAGCGTATTAAGCAGTTTATTGAGGAAAGTGAGGAGGGGATTTTAGGTTTGGATTGGCAGAGAGCATATGACAGGGTTGATCGAAAATGTTATGCAATATTGGAGAGGCAGGGTTTTGGGGAAGGAGTGGTAAGGTGGGTTGAAACATTGTATGCAGGTGCGTTATTACGAGTGCAGATTAATGGGAAGGTGGGAAGGGAAGTGGAAATGCAGAGGGGTCTGCGACAGAGGACAACCCTGTCGCAGACCCTTTGCAGGATCCTTTTACAGATTGGTAGAGGCAGGGTTGAGGTTGGGTCTGAGGAGATGGAGGTGGTGGGTGGTATGGTTGGTTATGTTGATGATACCACAGTGTTGGTTAGGAAAAGTGGCAATTGAGTAAGTTGAATGATTTGATAGAACGTTTTGGGAGGGAACAGGGATGAAGGTTAATAGGGAAAGTCTAATTTATTGGAGGTAGGAAGTTGGTCTGGGGAACGTTGGGGTTGCAGAGGGTTGGAATTGTAGAAATGATTAAGATATGTGGTATAGTTTTAGTGCAGATGCGGTAGTGGCGCGGGAGGTGAATTCAAGGACGGTGGTGGATGAGGAATTGGAAGGATGAGGGGCTGGGGAGTGGGGAGGTACCCTTAATGCAAAGTTATTGTTATAAATGTGTTAGTGTATAGCAATTATGGTTTAGGGCGGTGGTATATCCTCTCTTGGAGGTGGATGTGCAACTTTGTTGAGTAATGTTTAGGGTTCGTTTGGGGGCATGGGAGACACTGGCTGAGTAGGGAGGTAGTGGAAACCAAGACGAGGTGGAGGAGGGATAGGGTTGATACCGTTGAGGTGTAGATAGCAAGTGTTTGTGAGGCATGAATTTCTGATGAGGAGGGAGGTGGGAAGAAAGTGGGGAGTAATGAAGGAGGTCCCAGATGGTGGGGAGGAAGGATATTTTTGGTATGTGAGGCAATTTACGAGGGTTAATGGTGATGAAAGAGCCGGGGACGAGTAGGGTTAGTAGGTTTGATAGGTTGGGCTTGGAGGGAGGGGTGCAGGGGAGAGGTTTATCCCTGTATGATTGTCAAGGAATATGGAGGTGGTTTCAGCTAAAGTTACATCCTAGGGTGCGAGAGGTAGGATATAGGTTTTTGCAGGGTTTGGCTTCTAGAGCTCAATTATACGTCATGGGTTGGTAGCCGATGGGGTTTGTGGTAGGTGTGGCGAGCTGAAACGATATCATGTCGTTTATTTTTGTGCTGATTGCAGGAGGTGAGAAATGGTTTGGGGTGTTACGACAGGTGGGGAAAGGAGAGTTTCAGTTCTGAGGCGCTGAGTTTGGATCTGGTGCAGTTTTCGGACAGCATACGCAGGGTTGTCTTATTTGGTATTGGATTATGTTTATATTTCATGGAGTTGTAGGAAGAGGAGGAGGCACGTATTGGGCATTAGGTGCGACATTTATAGGACTAAGTGTAGGAATAGGAATTATATGGTCGGGTGTGGGATGGGGCTTTCTGCAGCCTTATCCAGAGATGACAGTGCATGGGTTAGGGGCGTGGGGAGGAGAGGTTGGTGGGGAAGGAGGGATGGGTTAGGGGGGTGATCGGGGATAGGTAAAGTAGTGGGGAATGTGTAGATGGTAGGTAAGGGGGTTAGGTGGGTTTTAGGTGGAAGGCCGTTAGGTGGGGAGGGTGTAGATCAGTGGGAAGAGGCTGGGGTAGTTTGTGCTTCAGTACTTCTCTGAGTATGAGAACCTTCTATGCAGAAAGGTTGGTTCCATTTGGATTAGAATGCATACATGGTTTGTATAATTATTGATGTTCATCTATTATTTGGGCCTTCTGTGTAAGGTCATTAATGGAGTAAGTTGTTTAGTTATGTTTGTGTTTTCTGTGTTTGTGTTGAAATGCAGAATCATTATATAATAAATATGTAACATTTTGTGTGTGTGTGTGTGTGTGTGTGTGTGTGTGTGTGTGTGGTTCATGTTATGTTTTCTTGTTTGAGATTGAGTCAAGGGGGTGTATGCATGTGGGGTATATGGGTAGTTCTATATAAAGTGTATATCTCTTCTTGTCTATATTTGTTATATCATATGTTTGTGTATAGGTCAAAGTATACTAGAGGTGGCCTTAAATATATGGGCTTGGTGGTTGTACAATTTTGGAAATAGGAAGGATATGTAGTTATCAGGTATATATTGTGTTTAATGTATCCCATTGTTGGAAGGTATATATGTATTTTATATATGATTGTGTCATGGGTAATATGTATCTAGCCTGTCATTCCTTGTGTGGTCATTGTTTTGTGGTTTTATGTTTGTCTTAGGGCATAACCATGCGTGAACGCTCTTGGAGGGGGAGGCGGTGCCGTATAAGGATGAGATTGTAGTTGTTTATGGTGTGCCTTGAAGCGTTCACGTAGAACTTATTGATTGGTTGGTATATATTCGTCTGTTATAGCGAAAAGGAAGGAATCCATGGAGTGTGATGTAATATTATATTTGGTACTATGCATTTGGTGTGGGAAGTTTCTTGAAGCTGTTTCGGTATTGGGAAGTTCTTATGTATAAGGTATATATATGTCATGTGTTTGTATACGCAGATTTCAATAAAATATAAAAAAAAATTGCAATATTAAACATTAATACCAATAATGGTAAATTATAAAATAATGTGGATTGTATATGATTAGGCTTGCTGGGTACACAAAAGAAATTGGTATTAACACCTACCATTTAATTACTGGAAAACACTTAATGCTGATGGAAGACACCCTAACATCTAGGATTTACATTGGCCAACGCAAAAACTACTGTACATTATGGTAACCATCACTTAGCTAAGGTGTGTCGTTGGGAAGGATTCATTGAAGTCTTCTATTTTTCCATCCTGGTTGCTGAATTGTAAGAGCTTTCCACACTATTTATCCCAATTCTTCAAGAGGAACGTGTCAGAAATTTCTAAGTTACGGATTGAGGCCAATATACACCAACTGACCTTCGAGAATGCCTGATTACACTGCACAATTCCAGTGTTCACATTAAATTCAATATGGCATCTCTCCAGCGTTACTCACTATGTTCTACCTCCTCACAACAGTATACAATAGCAGTGTAATTGTAACAGTAGCAGCAGCATCAGCTGTAAAGTAGACACAGCAGTGTTAGTAGTAAGGGTAGTAATAACAGTATTCAGTGAATCAATCACTAAATATATGCTCTCATTTAAATTATAAATACAATAATTATGAAATATGCAATTGTAATTGCATATTTTTGGAATGAATCATGCATACATATTCAAAATATGTATAAAAAATGCTATAAAATTCAGAGCCAGTCAGAAAGACTTGCAGTTTCTGAAAACATTTAATGAAGTATTGCAATAGACAGTTGCAAACTTTACATGATCTACAGTATATAGTAATATCTGAGGACACTTTAGGCCAAAAATATGCTTCCTTAATTGTATGCAAGGCTTTACGATGTGAGAAATGTCCGGCCACTGGCAGGTCATGAGCCATTTTAAGAACAGTCTCCCTGCATTGGCTCGGAACAACCAAGATGGAATAATCTATCTCGTCTGAATTAGATTTGAACACAGATTTATACAAGATACTCTTAATATATTCAAAATTATATGACAAGTTTTTCCTTTGGATAACTTGTTTCTTTATTCCGAATTATGGCAATACTGAAGTGAAGGGCAATTACGTTGTAAATTAACAAAGTCATCCTTAGATATTTCAGAGGCGTAAGATCTGGGAAAATCAAAGGATGAACAGTAGGAAAGCCTGGGCATTGGTCTGAGCCCCAGTCAAGACATTTATAGTGTCGGAGGCGATACCCTCACTTTCATCTGACGAGTGAACAGGTGAGCCTGCTAACTTATTTTCGAGAGCAGTATCATCTGTTTCTACCTTCACATGAATACTATCATGAGAAATTGCCATTTCCGAAATGGAAATGTCTAGGAGCTTTCCAACTTTAGCGGAAGAGGAGCTAAGAAACTTAAGTCCATTGATGGTGACGAAAGGTCAACTTCAGAAGGAAGAATGGCACCTTTACATTACCAATCATTACAACAAGAAGTGATGGGGGCAAGTACGGCTTCGGCCCAACCTGTGAACCTTTAGATCTTAAATAACAACGGACTGTAGGGAAAGTGTCCGTATGGCCCAGGTAGTCTGAAAGGATAGCGGAGGCATGAGTGGTTTAAGGTTAAGTAACAGCTTGTTAGAAATTACAATACACGTACATCCCGTGTCACGTAAAATGGTTGATACATTAATTCCATTAACCGTTCTAGAGGAGAATGGGGCCTTGTCATTACAGTCCTTAAAACACCTACCAACTTTTTGTACTTCCTTGGAAGGACAATCTGAACGTTATGTCCTTTAACACCACATAAATGGCAAGGAAATAAACGATGTTTGTTTGTTTTCTATTAGAGGCTATTCCCCCTTCTGCACCCGGTGGGAGATAACGAGTGCATCTCCGACCTGTGGTGAGTCACTTGACTTGCAGCTCCCATCGAATCTCCTTGATTGTCAGCTTGGTCATCCGGCTCATTCAGAATTAAGATAAGGGCAGCAGTGATCTGGTGAATAGAGTAAAAACGAAGTTATTGGGGGTGGGAAATGGGTGGGAGGTGGGTTTCGTTGGGTCAGGGTTTTGGGTGCCAATAGTGGATAGGTTAAAGATATGTGGTGTGGTTTTTGTAATCAGGCGAGTGTTGCGCGCGGTAAATTCCTCGGTGGTGGTTAATGCCGCTCTGGGTAGGATGGGGAAGGTTGGCGGCCTGGTGAGGTCACTCTCTTGCTGAGGGTCATTGTTGTTAATTCCTTGGTATACAGCAAGTTGTGGTATGTTGCAGCAGTATACCCCCAGTGAGGAAAAATGTTCTGAGGTTGTAAAGTCGGGTTTTAAGATTTATATGGAGTTACTGGAGGCATTGGTTAGGGAGAGATGTGGTAATGACTAATGTAGCGAAGGTGGGTTGGGTTTGATACCATTACAGAGACGTTTAATGAGGATATATGTTGGAAAATATC
>WNWK01019816.1:0-37024 GCA_009830355.1 Cherax destructor | reverse complement strand
TGATGGGTTTTGTGTGTGTGGGGGGCATTAGTTTTGTGTGTGTGTTTTTTTGTGTGTGTTAGTTTTGTGTGTGTGTGTGTGTTTTTTTTTGTGTGTGTGTGTTTTTATGATGTGTGTGTATGTGTGTGTTATGTATGTGTTGTGGGCCATGAAAAGAGGGGGAAAATTGTGTGTTATGGTGTATGGGTGTGTATGGGGGTTTGGAGTGACCGTTGTCTGGTTTTTCCACCAATTTTTTTGGGTTGGGGCGATACTCAGCTCCGGGCCCCCGCCCTTCCGTCCGATGCGGGGCCTGCTCCCTTGCTGCATGATTTTATCATACCTTGTTTTAAAATTGTATGGTTTCGCCTCCACTGTTCGTTCAATAGACTATTCCACTTCCTAACTACTTTATGGCTGAAGAAATGTTCCTTTCCCCCTTGACTCATCTGAGTCTTCAGCTTCCAGTTGTGTCCCCTTGTTTCTGTTTTCCCCTTTGGAACATTCTGTCCTTCACCTTGTGTTCCCCCCGAAAAATTTTTGGGGTTTCTTATCATGTCTCCTCGCCCTTTTTTTAAATTTTTTATCCATTTCCCCTAAACCCTTTTCTTAAGGGAAAGACCCGGGAGTTGGGAACAACCTTGTCGAAACCCCTTTTGCACTTTTTTAGTTTTTTACGTGTTGACCAGGGGGGTTTAGACTGGTGCTGCATATTCTAGTATGGGCCTGAGTACAGGTTACGTGTCTTAAACGTTCCTTTTTAAAGGAAGGCCAACTTAGGTTTGCCGTCGCCCTATGCTGCCGCAGTTTCTGGTTATGGCCCCCGGGCGGTTTGGGTTATACCCCCGGGCTTTCTCCTTTTAGGTTTGTGCCTTTGTCCGCCCTTTTGTGTTAGTTAACCCTTTTTTCCAGGACATGTCATTAGACACTAGGGCCTTTTAAAGTATGTGGGTGTATTTTGTGTAACGAAACACTTGAAATTTTCCCCCCCGGGTTTAACCCGGCCCCCGTGCCGGGGAACAAGAGCGCAGCCCCAACTTTTTTTGGGTTTATTAATGTGTGAAAAATAGTAGTGAAATTGTGTGTTATGGTGAAGGGGTATGTGGGTTGGAGGTCGCCACAGTGCTCCTCACCGGCCGCCGACACGCCTGATCCACCAGTTAATTAATTTTTCTATGCTTCCCCGTTGCTGCCCTTTTCTACTAGAAATTACCAATTGCTTTCGTTACCAAGTACTTGGTATCCTATTCCTTATGTGTGTGTGTGTGTGTGTGTGTGTGTGTGTGTGTGTGTGTGTGTGTGTGTATGTGTGGGTTAATTGTGTGAAGATTAGTGGTGAAATTGTGTGTTATGGGCCTGTTAGTTACCATTTTGTCCTAGGCACATGTCGATTAGACACTAGGCCTGTTTTATGTGTGTGTGTGTGTAACGAAACACTTCGAAATGTTTCGGCCCCGCCGGGAATTGAACCCAGGCCCTCCGTGCGTGAAGCAAGAGCGCTAGCCACCATGCCATCGGGGCGTGTATGTGTGTGTGTGTGTGTGTGAAACTTTGGTTAGGTTAGGTTAGGTTAGGTTAGGTTAGGTTAGGTTAGGTTAGGTTTATGTGTGTGGATTTATTGTGTGTGTGTGCGCGTGAATCGGTGGTTTTCGTGTGTTTAGGTGATGGTGGGGTGTGTTAGTGAGATAAGATGTTTTTTGATGATAGTGTTGAAAATGGTGGCTGAGTTTGCAGTTCTGGAGTTTTCAGGTAGGGAGTTCCAGATTTTAGGCCCTTTAATGTACATTGAACGTTTGTATAGATTTAACCGGACACGTGGAATGTCATAGAGATTTTTGTGTCTATGGGTCCTGTCACAACAATCAAGAAAGCGTTTTAGTTCAGGGTTAATATTGGAATTTATGGTTCTGTACATGTAGGTTGCACAGTAGTAAGTGTGGATGTTCTGAACAGTGAGTAAATTTAGGTCTTTGAAGAGTGGGGGGTTCCTGGGATTGGATTGCGTGATAATTCTTACTGCGGCTTTTTGTTGAGTTAATATTGGTTTTGGGTGAGTTGCTGCTGTTGATCCCCAAGCACATATGGCATAGGTGAGGTAGGGATAGATGAGTGAATAGTATAGTGTGAGTAGGGCTGTTTGTGGTACATAGTAACGTATCTTAGAGAGGATCCCAACCGTTTTGGATACTTTCTTTGCTATGTGGTTGATATGGGTGCTGAAATTCAAGTTGTTCTCCAGGTGTAGACCCAGGAATTTGCCCTCATTGTGTTTAGCAATTGAGTGTTATCATTATGTTCAGTTGTGCAACACCTGTTCTATTCCCTAACATAATGTAGAAGGATTTGTCAGTGTTAAGTGTAAGTTTGTTGGCTGTCATCCAGGTTGATATTTTTAGTAGCTCTTCATTAACAATGGTGTTAAGTGAGGCAAGATTTGGGTGGGAGAGGACATAAGTCGTATCATCAGCAAAGAGAATCGGTTTCAGGTGTTGGGATACGTTAGGAAGATCATTGATGTATAGAAGGAAGAGCAGGGGACCAAGGACACTTCCTTGTGGTACTCCAATATCAAGTGGTCGTGTAGGTGAAGTTGTGTCTTTAATGGTGACGTATTGATACCTGTTAGTAAGATAAGATTTGAAATACATAAGAGCGTGGCCTCTTATACCGTAATGGTCAAGTTTTTGGAGTAAGATGCCGTGGTCTACTGTATCAAAAGCTTTCCTTAGGCCAATAAAGATTCCTAGCGGATATTCCTTGTTTTCAAGTGCTGTGTAAAGTAGGTCCAGCATTTTTACAATTGCATCGTTTGTGCTTTTTGTTTTTCCTAAAGGCAAATTGGCAGGGGTTGAGTATGCTTTGTACTGTAATAAACATAAGAACATAAGAACATAAGAAAGAAGGAACACTGCAGCAGGCCTACTGGCCCATGCGAGGCAGGTCCAAATCTCCCACCGACTTAAGCCAATGCCCCGACCCATCCAGGTCAGGTTAATATATATATAATCTCTTTTGTACGAGTTTCTCAAAAAACCCTCATAAAAGGCTACCTCCCCAACCAGCAAACCTGGCACTAAGGGTCTGACGATCGGGGCCCCATCGTCAGATCAGTACCTAGGTTCAGCCAATCATAATGTGGATCTGGCAATTGTAAAGGTGACGTGGTTCCCAAGCACGTTTTTACCCTTGTCATTTTCATTCTGTGCTGGTTGCTGCACGGTTGTCTCTTGTCTCTTGGCTGCTGTTTTGCCTTGACTACCGTGGCGTGCTGCACTAATACCTATTCTGCTGCATATAGTGTACATGCTTTGTTTATTTTGCTCCAAGCTCCCTTTTACACTCAGGTAACAGGCATTGAGAACCTGAGTTTGTAATAACTTCCAATTAGGACACTTTGTGTTAATATTTTTAAGTCGAAAAGAGGAGGAATTTTCAAAATACTGAATAGATTTCAATATCATTAGTGTTCAATAAAAATGGAATATTGGGTTTCTTGTATCCCAAAAAGTAAATCAACACAGTTTTCTGAAAACATTCGGGGGAGAACATTTGAAGGTGATCAGAAGATGTATTCTCCAGTTATCGCACTGATTCCAGCTCTTATAATCTAATTTAGTTGTTGATAAATTTGCCCGCAGTCAAACTGAACTTATATGATACTGAACTGACCGTAAGATGCTAAAAGTTGTTTCAGATACTATGACTTATTTTCCATATATTTGTGTTGCTGATCCAAATATAGAGCTTCACTTATAAAATATTATATTATCCAATACAAAGACATGTAAGTAAAATGTATATTAATTGAAGTTGCACACACTAATAAGTTCCAGATTCTTTCTTGTTTAGATTTTTTGTGGCAGTTTTGCAACACCATTTGTTGACACTGCAATTATCATCTAATCTTCTCTCCTTCATCTCCTGGTGAAACTTTTCATCATGCTCTCCACCTAATGCTCCTAGATGTTCCGAAAAGTAGCCTAAATGAGCATTAAACTTCTCTAACATCCCTTTCATGATTTTTTTGTAGTTATTTAAGAACATTTTTTATGACAACTCTGAAGCCTCGTTCTCAATATCAAGCAGAGATAAAAGTTTTCATATTGAAGAAGTTTACTTATATCTGACCTGACAAATATGTCATATTTGAGCTTAATAATAATAATAATAATAATAATAATAATAATAATCTTTATTTCTACAAGTACATGTACATGGTATACAGGCCTAGTTGACATCAGTGACATACTACTATATAGAAAGTCCCTTGTTATGCTGAGCAATTAGGGGAAAATAGGTTAGTTTTGTCCCAGGATGCCTCCCACACCAGTCTACTAACACCCAAAGGCAACAGGTGTAAGGAAACACGCCCAATGTTTCTACCCTCGCCGGGAATCGAACCCGAACCCTCGCCTTGTGAAGCCACCAAGCTTAACTTCTCCATTTCATGGTAAATATTTAACAAATTGATTCACTATATCAATATTTTATGGAGAGTCCTTGTCTGGGTCCGCAGCTTTCACGACAGAGAATGTGTACTAAGCTTTTCTGACAAAGTGTATAATATTTCTATGTTGTTTCCTAATGAAAAATTTACCACAAATATAGGAAAAACCAGCACAATACCGTGACCGGAACAATGCACAATACCGTGACCGGAACAATGCACAAATAACCCGCGCAGGTGAGAGCACCTCACGACGACTTGCACCATTTACAAAGTCACGCCAACAGAAAAGAGAGATGGAGCCAGTAAATACAGACCAGCTGGCAGGGAGGGAACAAGAGAGATGGGAAGAGTAGTAGTGGTAGTGGTAAGGCTGGTAGTGGAAGTAGTAGTGATAGTGGTAAGCTGGTAGTGGAAGTAGTAGTGGTAAGGCTGGTAGTGGAACTAGTAGTGGTAGTGGTAAGGCTGGTAGTGGAAGTAGTAGTGGTAAGGCTGGTAGTGGAAGTAGTAGTGGTAAGGCTGGTAGTGGAAGTAGTAGTGGTAAGGCTGGTAGTGGAAGTAGTAGTGGTAAGGCTGGTAGTGGAAGTAGTAGTGGTAAGGCTGGTAGTGGAAGTAGTAGTGGTAAGGCTGGTAGTGGAAGTAGTAGTGGTAGTGGTAAGTTGGTAGTGGAAGTAGTAGTGGTAGTGGTAAGCTGGTAGTGGAAGTAGTAGTGGTAGTGGTAAGCTGGTAGTGGTAAGCTGGTAGTGGAAGTAGTAGTGGTAGTGGTAAGGCTGGTAGTGGAAGTAGTAGTGGTAGTGGTAAGGCTGGTAGTGGTAAGCTGGTAGTGGAAGTAGTAGTGGTAAGGCTGGTAGTGGAAGTAGTAGTGGTAGTGGTAAGGCTGGTAGTGGAGTAGTAGTGGTAGTGGTAAGGCTGGTAGTGGAAGTAGTAGTGGTAGTGGTAAGGCTGGTAGTGGAAGTAGTAGTGGTAGTGGTAAGGCTGGTAGTGGAAGTAGTAGTGGTAGTGGTAAGGCTGGTAGTGGAAGTAGTAGTGGTAGTGGTAAGTTGGTAGTGGAAGTAGTAGTGGTAAGGCTGGTAGTGGAAGTAGTAGTGGTAGTGGTAAGCTGGTAGTGGTAAGGCTGGTAGTGGAAGTAGTAGTGGTAGTGGTAATCTGGTAGTAGTAGTGGTAGTGGTAAGGCTGGTAGTGGAAGTAGTAGTGGTAGCGGTAAGGCTGGTAGTGGAAGTAGTAGTGGTAGTGGTAAGGCTGGTAGTGGAAGTAGTAGTGGTAGTGGTAAGGCTGGTAGTGGAAGTAGTAGTGGTAAGGTTAGGTTAGGTTAGGTTAGGTTAGGTTAGGTTAGGTTAGGTTAGGTTAGGTTAGGTTAGGTTAGGTTAGGTTAGGTTAGGTTAGGTTTATGTGTGTGGATTTATTGTGTGTGTGTGCGCGTGAATCGGTGGTTTTCGTGTGTTTAGGTGATGGTGGGGTGTGTTAGTGAGATAAGATGTTTTTTGATGATAGTGTTGAAAATGGTGGCTGAGTCTGCAGTTCTGGAGTTTTCAGGTAGGGAGTTCCAGATTTTAGGCCCTTTAATGTACATTGAACGTTTGTATAGATTTAACCGGACACGTGGAATGTCATAGAGATTTTTGTGTCTATGGGTCCTGTCACAACAATCAAGAAAGCGTTTTAGTTCAGGGTTAATATTGGAATTTATGGTTCTGTACATGTAGGTTGCACAGTAGTAAGTGTGGATGTTCTGAACAGTGAGTAAATTTAGGTCTTTGAAGAGTGGGGGTTCCTGGGATTGGATTGCGTGATAATTCTTACTGCGGCTTTTTGTTGAGTTAATATTGGTTTTGGGTGAGTTGCTGCTGTTGATCCCCAAGCACATATGGCATAGGTGAGGTAGGGATAGATGAGTGAATAGTATAGTGTGAGTAGGGCTGTTTGTGGTACATAGTAACGTATCTTAGAGAGGATCCCAACCGTTTTGGATACTTTCTTTGCTATGTGGTTGATATGGGTGCTGAAATTCAAGTTGTTCTCCAGGTGTAGACCCAGGAATTTGCCCTCATTGTGTTTAGCAATTGGAGTGTTATCATTATGTTCAGTTGTGCAACACCTGTTCTATTCCCTAACATAATGTAGAAGGATTTGTCAGTGTTAAGTGTAAGTTTGTTGGCTGTCATCCAGGTTGATATTTTTAGTAGCTCTTCATTAACAATGGTGTTAAGTGAGGCAAGATTTGGGTGGGAGAGGACATAAGTCGTATCATCAGCAAAGAGAATCGGTTTCAGGTGTTGGGATACGTTAGGAAGATCATTGATGTATAGAAGGAAGAGCAGGGGACCAAGGACACTTCCTTGTGGTACTCCAATATCAAGTGGTCGTGTAGGTGAAGTTGTGTCTTTAATGGTGACGTATTGATACCTGTTAGTAAGATAAGATTTGAAATACATAAGAGCGTGGCCTCTTATACCGTAATGGTCAAGTTTTTGGAGTAAGATGCCGTGGTCTACTGTATCAAAAGCTTTCCTTAGGCCAATAAAGATTCCTAGCGGATATTCCTTGTTTTCAAGTGCTGTGTAAAGTAGGTCCAGGATTTTTACAATTGCATCGTTTGTGCTTTTTGTTTTTCCTAAAGGCAAATTGGCAGGGGTTGAGTATGCTTTGTACTGTAATAAACATAAGAACATAAGAACATAAGAAAGAAGGAACACTGCAGCAGGCCTACTGGCCCATGCGAGGCAGGTCCAAATCTCCCACCGACTTAAGCCAATGCCCCGACCCATCCAGGTCAGGTTAATATATATATAATCTCTTTGTACGAGTTTCTCAAAAACCCTCATAAAAGGCTACCTCCCCAACCAGCAAACCTGGCACTAAGGGTCTGACGATCGGGGCCCCATCGTCAGATCAGTACCTAGGTTCATCCAATCATAATGTGGATCTGGCAATTGTAAAGGTGACGTGGTTCCCAAGCACGTTTTTACCCTTGTCATTTTCATTCTGTGCTGGTTGCTGCACGGTTGTCTCTTGTCTCTTGGCTGCTGTTTTGCCTTGACTACCGTGGCGTGCTGCACTAATACCTATTCTGCTGCATATAGTGTACATGCTTTGTTTATTTTGCTCCAAGCTCCCTTTTACACTCAGGTAACAGGCATTGAGAACCTGAGTTTGTAATAACTTCCAATTAGGACACTTTGTGTTAATATTTTTAAGTCGAAAAGAGGAGGAATTTTCAAAATACTGAATAGATTTCAATATCATTAGTGTTCAATAAAAATGGAATATTGGGTTTCTTGTATCCCAAAAAGTAAATCAACACAGTTTTCTGAAAACATTCGGGGGAGAACATTTGAAGGTGATCAGAAGATGTATTCTCCAGTTATCGCACTGATTCCAGCTCTTATAATCTAATTTAGTTGTTGATAAATTTGCCCGCAGTCAAACTGAACTTATATGATACTGAACTGACCGTAAGATGCTAAAAGTTGTTTCAGATACTATGACTTATTTTCCATATATTTGTGTTGCTGATCCAAATATAGAGCTTCACTTATAAAATATTATATTATCCAATACAAAGACATGTAAGTAAAATGTATATTAATTGAAGTTGCACAAACTAATAAGTTCCAGATTCTTTCTTGTTTAGATTTTTTGTGTCAGTTTTGCAACACCATTTGTTGACACTGCAATTATCATCTAATCTTCTCTCCTTCATCTCCTGGTGAAACTTTCCATCATGCTCTCCACCTAATGCTCCTAGATGTTCCGAAAAGTAGCCTAAATGAGCATTAAACTTCTCTAACATCCCTTTCATGATTTTTTTGTAGTTATTTAAGAACATTTTTTATGACAACTCTGAAGCCTCGTTCTCAATATCAAGCAGAGATAAAAAGTTTTCATATTGAAGAAGTTTACTTATATCTGACCTGACAAATATGTCATATTTGAGCTTAATAATAATAATAATAATAATAATAATAATAATAATAATAATCTTTATTTCTACAAGTACATGTACATGGTATACAGGCCTAGTTGACATCAGTGACATACTACTATATAGAAAGTCCCTTGTTATGCTGAGCAATTAGGGGAAAATAGGTTAGTTTTGTCCCAGGATGCCTCCCACACCAGTCTACTAACACCCAAAGGCAACAGGTGTAAGGAAACACGCCCAATGTTTCTACCCTCGCCGGGAATCGAACCCGAACACTCGCCTTGTGAAGCCACCAAGCTTAACTTCTCCATTTCATGGTAAATATTTAACAAATTGATTCACTAAATCAATATTTTATGGAGAGTCCTTGTCTGGGTCCGCAGCTTTCACGACAGAGAATGTGTACTAAGCTTTTCTGACAAAGTGTATAATATTTCTATGTTGTTTCCTAATGAAAAATTTACCACAAATATAGGAAAAACCTGCACAATACCGTGACCGGAACAATGCACAAATAACCCGCGGTGACGAGACTGAAAAAGTCACCCAACAGACAGAGATGGACCAGTATACAGAAGCTGCAGGCAGGAAAAGAGAGATGGGACAGAGTAGAGTGGAGTGGAACAGGAGAGTGGGAAGTGTAGTAGAGTAGTGGTAAGCTGGTAGTGGAAAGTAGTGGTAAGCTGGTAAGGTGGTAGTGGAAGTAGTAGTGGTAGTGGTAAGTGGTAGTGGTATAGAGTGGTAGTGGAAGTAGTAGTGGAAATAGTAATGTGTAAGTGGAGGGTAGTAGGGAAAGAAGTAGTGTGTAGTAATGTAATAGTGAAGGTCGAGTAGGGAAAGTAGTAGAAAGAGTAGTAGTAGTAGTAGTAGTCGTAGTAGAGTAATGGTAGAGAGTAGTCGTAGTAGTAGTAGTGAGATAGTAGAGTAGTAGTAGTAGTAGTAGTAGTAGTAGTCGTAGTAGAAGTAATAGTAGTAGTAGAAGTAGTCGTAGTAATAGTAGAAGTAGTCGTAGTAGTAGTAGAAGTAGTAGTAGTAGTAGTAGTAGTAGTAGTAGTCGTAGTAGAAGTAATAGTAGTAGTAGAAGTAGTCGTAGTAGTAGTAGTAGAAGTAATAGTAGTAGTAGAAGTAGTCGTAGTAGTAGTAGTAGTAGTAGTAGTAGTAGAAGTAATAGTAGTAGTAGAAGTAGTAGTAGTAGAAGTAATAGTAGTAGTAGTAGTAGTAGTAGAGTAATAGTAGTAGTAGAAGTAGTCGTTGTAGTAGAAGTAATAGTAGTAGTAGAAGTAGTCGTAGTAGAAGTAATAGTAGTAGTAGAAGTAGTAGTAGTAGAAGTAATAGTAGTAGTAGTAGTAGTAGTAGAAGTAGTAGTAGTAGTAGAAGTAGTAGTAGTAGTAGTAGTAGTAGTAGTAGTAGTAGTAGTAGAAGAAAAAATAGTAGTAGAAGTAGTCGTAGTAGCAGTAGTTGTAGTAGAAGTAATAGTAGTAGTAAAAGTAGTAGTAGTAGTAGAAGTAGTAGTAGTAGAAGTAGTAGTAGTAGTAGTAGAAGTAGAAGTAGTAGTAGTAGTAGTAGAGGTAATAGTAGTAGTAGAAGTAGTAGTAGTAGTAGTAGTCGTAGTAGTAGTAGTAGTAGTAGTAGTAGTAGTAGTAGTAGTAGTCGTAGTAGTAGTCGTAGAAGTAGAAGTGGGGTCAGTCAAAGGTCAAGAAAGAGGATCACTGCAGAGGAGCTCAGAACCCACAAGGGTAAGACCAGAAACACAGGAGAGGGGAAGTGAAGGAAACTGAAGAAAATGAACAAGGAGAAGAATGGAATCGAACTTATTCCCAATCAATCCTTCGATTACATCTTCCTTCCCTCCCTTTGTCTCGTATTTTTTACCTTTTTACTGACTTTCACCCTTCTTTACCTTTTTCACCATTTTTCTCCATCTTTCTATACATTTCTCTCATTTCTTCCGTGTTTTCAAGTCGTTTGTCTCTGTCCACTTCTTTTTTAATATCTTGTTTTCTATCGCCTGTGTTCCATGCTTCTCTGCATATTTCCTCCGTCCTTTTATTCATATTTTCCCGTTTCCTATTTCCTTTATTTTTCCATTTATCTTTTTTCCTGCCTCTTTTTCTAGTTTCATTCCTTAATATATTTTTTCTTCATAATTTAATATATTTCTGTATTGTGTAATCCTTCCTTCCTTTCTTCTATCTTTTCATATAATTCCATTGTTCCCTCCCGTCCCCCCAACTTTCTTCTGTATTTTCATCCCAACTTCCTTGACTCTTCTTCCTTCTTCGTTCCCACACTCCATTCCCTCCCTTATTTATTACTCCCACTTTTCTCTCCCTTTACCCTAATTTCCATCCTCCCACAGCTGAAGGACGAGACACTTGTGAAACATTTGGGGATCTTTATTGAGGAAATGTTTTCGCTAGACAGTGGCTTCCTCAGTCCAATACAGAGAATAATAGATTAAGATGGTGAGTATGAGGTAATCAGTCCTTCAGTCTGGAGTCGATGTGTTCTGTCCATCAATCTCAAGAATGATGGACTGAAAACATTGACTCTAGACTGGAGGGACTGATTACCTCATACTCCTCATCTCCCTCTGTTATTCTGTTTTGGACTGTAGAAGCCGCTGGCTGGCGAAACGTTTCCTCAACAAAGAGTCCCAAGTGACTCATTTTTCAACTCGTCAGCTTTTAAAACCGTGTTCATCCCTCTCACAGCTGATCTCTTCCTCTTCCAATATCCAGAGAGATATAGGTCAGATTCCTAACTTTCTGAGGTACCTAATTTCCTCATGAGTGTCTTGACGGCACAACACGCTTCTGTGTCTGCTTCTAAGGCGAGTTTTGTTGTAAATCAGGGAACGGGTGGGACTTAAACCCATGACAAGTGAGTCCTGAGACTCACAGACCAGTGAGTCTCCAATCATGGTATTACGATATCGTGAGTGAGTCTTGTTCTCTTCCACTCTGCTGTGTGTTGCTCTGGGTGAGTCTTGTTCTCTTCCACTATGCTCTGTGTTGCTCTGGGTGAGTCTTGTTCTCTTCCACTCTGCTTTGTTGCTCTGGGTGAGTCTTGTTCTCTTCCACTCTGCTCTGTGTTGCTCTGGGTGAGTCTTGTTCTCTTCCACTCTGCTCTGTGTTGCTCTGGGTGAGACTTGTTCTCTTCCACTCTGCTTTGTTGCTCTGGGTGAGTCTTGTTCTCTTCCACTCTGCTCTGTGTTGCTCTGGGTGAGTCTTGTTCTCTTCCACTCTGCTCTGTGTTGCTCTGGGTGAGTCTTGTTCTCTTCCACTCTGCTTTGTTGCTCTGGGTGAGTCTTGTTCTCTTCCACTCTGCTGTGTTGCTCTGGGTGAGTCTTGTTCTCTTCCACTCTGCTGTGTGTTGCTCTGGGTGAGTCTTGTTCTCTTCCACTCTGCTCTGTGTTGCTCTGGGTGAGTCTTGTTCTCTTCCACTCTGCTCTGTGTTGCTCTGGGTGAGTCTTGTTCTCTTCCACTCTGCTCTGTGTTGCTCTGGGTGAGACTTGTTCTCTTCCACTCTGCTCTGTGTTGCTCTGGGTGAGTCTTGTTCTCTTCCACTCTGCTCTGTGTTGCTCTGGGTGAGTCTTGTTCTCTTCCACTCTGCTCTGTGTTGCTCTGGGTGAGTCTTGTTCTCTTCCACTCTGCTCTGTGTTGCTCTGGGTGAGTCTTGTTCTCTTCCACTCTGCTGTGTGTTGCTCTGGGTGAGTCTTGTTCTCTTCCACTCTGCTGTGTGTTGCTCTGGGTGAGTCTTGTTCTCTTCCACTCTGCTGTGTGTTGCTCTGGGTGAGTCTTGTTCTCTTCCACTCTGCTTGTGTTGCTCTGGGTGAGTCTTGTTCTTTCCACTCTGCCTCTGTGTTGCTCTGGGTGAGTCTTGTTCTCTTCCACTCTGCTGTTGCTCTGGGTGAGTCTTGTTCCTTCCACTCTGCTTGTGTTGCTCTGGTGAGTCTTGTTCTTTCCACTCTGCTCTGTGTTGCTCTGGGTGAGTCTTGTTCTCTTCCACTCTGCTTGTGTTGCTCTGGGTGAGTTTGTTCTCTTCCACTCTGCTTGTGTTGCTCTGGGTGAGTCTTGTTCTCTTCCACTCTGCTCTGTGTTGCTCTGGGTGAGTCTTGTTCTCTTCCACTCTGCTTGTGTTGCTCTGGGTGAGTCTTGTTCTCTTCCACTCTGCTGTGTGTTGCTCTGGGTGAGTCTTGTTCTCTTCCACTCTGCTCTGTGTTGCTCTGGGTGAGTCTTGTTCTCTTCCACTCTGCTCTGTGTTGCTCTGGGTGAGTCTTGTTCTCTTCCACTCTGCTCTGTGTTGCTCTGGGTGAGCTTGTTCTCTTCCACTCTGCTCTGTGTTGCTCTGGGTGAGTCTTGTTTCTTCCACTCTGCTCTGTGTTGCTCTGGGTGAGTCTTGTTCTTCCACTCTGCTCTGTGTTGCTCTGGGTGAGTCTTGTTCTCTTCCACTCTGCTCTGTGTTGCTCTGGGTGAGTCTTGTTCTCTTCCACTCTGCTCTGTTGCTTGGTGAGTCTTGTTCTCTTCATCTGCTTGTTGCTCTGGGTGAGTCTTGTTCTCTTCCCTTCATCTGTGTTGCTCTGGGTGAGCTTGTTCTCTTCCTTGCTCTTGTTGCTCTGGGTGAGTCTTGTTCTCTTCCACTCTGCTCTTGTGTCTGGTGAGTTGTCTCTTCCACTTCTGTGTGTTGCTCTGGGTGAGTCTTGTTCTCTTCCACTCTGCTTGTGTTGCTCTGGGTGAGTCTTGTTCTCTTCCACTCTGCTGTGTTGCTCTGGGTGAGTCTTGTTCTCTTCCACTCTGTTGTGTTGCTCTGGGTGAGTCTTGTCTCTTCCACTCTGCTTGTGTTGCTCTGGGTGAGTCTTGTTCTCTTCCACTTGCTCTGTGTTGCTCTGGGTGAGTCTGTCTCTTCCACTCTGCTTGTGTTGCTCTGGGTGAGTCTTGTTCTCTCCACTCTGTTGTGTTGCTCTGGGTGAGTCTTGTCTCTTCCACTCTGCTTGTGTTGCTCTGGGTGAGTCTTGTTCTCTTCCACTCTGCTCTGTGTTGCTCGGGTGAGTCTTTCTCTTCCCTGACTTGTGCTCTGGTGCTTGTTCTCTTCCACTCTGCTGTGTTGCTCTGGTGTCTTCTCTCCACTCTGCTCTGTGTTGCTCTGGGTGAGCTTGTTCTCTTCCACTCTGCTTTGGCTCGGGTGAGTCTTGTTCTCTTCTCTGTTGTGTTCTCTGGGTTTCTTGTTCTCTTCACTCTGTCTGTTTCTCTGTGGTCTTGTTCTCTTCATGCTTGTTTCCTGGTAGTTTGTTCTCTTCATCTGCTTTTTGCTCTGGTGTGTTTGTTCTCTTCCACTCTGCTCTGTTTGCTCTGGGGTCTGTTCTCTTCCACTCTGCTGTGTTCACTCTGAGTCTTGTTCTCTTCCACTTGCTTGGTTGCTCTGGGTAGTCTTGTTCTCTTCACTCTGCTGTGTGTTGCTCTGGTGAGTCTTGTTCTCTTCCACTCTGCTCTGTGTTGCTCTGGTTTTTGTCTCTCCACTCTGCTCTGTGTTGCTCTGGGGAGTCTTGTTCTCTTCCACTCTGCTTGTGTTGCTCTGGGTGAGTCTTGTTCTCTTCCACTCTGCTTGTGTTGCTCTGGGTGAGTCTTGTTCTCTTCCACTCTGCTCTTGTTGCTCTGGTGAGTCTTTTCTCTTCCACTCTGCTCTGTGTTGCTCTGGGTGAGTCTTGTTCCTTCCCTCTGCTGTGTGTTGCTCTGGGTGAGTCTTGTTCTCTTCCACTCTGCTGTGTGTTGCTCTGGGTGAGACTTGTTCTCTTCCACTCTGCTCTGCGTTGCTCTGGGTGAGTCTTGTTCTCTTCCACTCTGCTCTGTGTTGCTCTGGGTGAGTCTTGTTCTCTTACACTCTGCTGTGTGTTGCTCTGGGTGAGTCTTGTTCTCTTACACTCTGATGTGTGTTGCTCTGGGTGAGTCTTGTTCTCTTCCACTCTGCTGTGTGTTGCTCTGGGTGAGTCTTGTTCTCTTCCACTCTGCTGTGTGTTGCTCTGGGTGAGTCTTGTTCTCTTCCACTCTGCTGTGTGTTGCTCTGGGTGAGTCTTGTTCTCTTCCACTCTGCTCTGTGTTGCTCTGGGTGAGTCTTGTTATCTTCCACTCTGCTCTGCGTTGCTCTGGGTGAGTCTTGTTCTCTTCCACTCTGCTCTGTGTTGCTCTGGGTGAGTCTTGTTCTCTTACACTCTGCTGTGTGTTGCTCTGGGTGAGTCTTGTTCTCTTCCACTCTGCTCTGTGTTGCTCTGGGTGAGTCTTGTTCTCTTCCACTCTGCTCTGTGTTGCTCTGGGTCTGAAGGTTCAGTTTTCTGCTGCTACATAAGACAGTCTTCATGAGGTGATAGGATCTGCTTTTGTAAATTTTTCCAGCTTATTATATGAGGCTTTTACAATGATATTAGGACACTCACTTCTTTATTGTTTCCTCTCTTCATTTTATTTCTGTTTATCTTATTCTTTTTTTTCTCGCTTCATTATCTTCATTTCCATTCTCATCACGCTCATCAATATCCATCTTATTTTCCTTCTCTAGTTCCTCATTCCTGTTCAGTCTCATCTTATTTCCTACTCTTCTTCAGTATTCACCTCGTTCTTCCTTTTTTCGTACTCTTCTTCTTCTTCATTCTCTTCTGCCTTCAAACAGTTATCCACTTCATCTTAGTCTTCGTTTTCTTTTATTTTTTAAAGTCTGTTTTTCCTCCTGCTCCTCAAATTATTTTTCTCTTCCGTCAATTTTTTTTCTTGGCCAATATTTCAGGGATGAAGAGTTTTGCTTCATTAACACTCCTCTTACTCCCTTTGCCTACCCTCTTTCACCTCTCGTCTTTCAGACTCCTTCCCCTCCTCTTCTTCCCTGCTATCATCTCCCACCCTCTTGCCTCCCCTGCCATCATCTCCCACCCTCTTGCCTCCCCTGCCATCATCTCCCACCCTCTTGCCTCCCTTTGATCTCCCAAATCAACTTTCACCGCCAACTCCTAATTGGTGCCGTTCATAATTTACTCTTAATTATGAAAGGTCTGTTGCCAGAGAGAGAGGAGAGAGAGAGAGAGAGAGAGAGAGAGAGAGAGAGAGAGAGAGAGAGAGAGAGAGAGAGAGAGAGAGAGAGAGAGAGAGAGAGAGAGAGAGAGAGAGAGAGAGAGAGAGAGAGAGAGAGAGAGAGAGAGAGAGGCAGACAGACAGACAGATAGAGATCTGTCAGCACTAGGGCTCCACTGTTAAATAGAGCTCAGAACACTGCATTTAAGAATTCTCATATAATGTCCTTGGCCACCATAGAGGAAACAGATCCATTACCCAGGAACGAAGCATGATGCCTTGTATCTGTCAGCTCTCCTACACCTGACAGTACACCTACCATCCTTCTCCTTCACCTAACAGTACACCTACCATCACTTCTCCTACACCCGACAATACACCTGCCATCACTGCTTCATCATCTGCTGGCACACCTGACATTGAGGCTCTACTCCAGAGGTGGGTGCTGAAAATAATCAGGTGACAAATACTGCCCCGGAACAAGTGCTGGGCCAAAGCACGTACAGCAGGTACATATTTGTTAGAGCTGGACGAGGGAGTGAAGAGGTCATGGAAGAAGACATGGAGTAGAAAGAGACTGCCACCAACACAGTCCCAGGAAAACGATCACCAGGTACATAATCATCAGACTCACCGGCGTCAGGACCTACAGAGAAATCAGGTGCTGAAGCAGATGCGAAACACAAGAGGTGCAAGAAATAAGAGTCTACCCTTCCAGACACCTAGACAATGTTCCCGCTGTCACCGGAAGGAACACACCACTAACAACTGCCTTTGTGGCACCAGGAACAACTACTGCCACAAGCGGGGACATCAAGAAGACCAATATCATAAAAATGGGAAGTTGACAGACAGGATTACCAGTAGTTTAAAGATTTGTTTTCACAACAAAAAACAGCATTTCAGAAATGGTGAACACACTTACACGTCACCCACACAGGTACTCCTATCTTGGCTCTGCAGGTGGTTTCGTGTCTTATACAAGACAGCAGAGCTACTTTCCAGCGGTTGTCCTGTTGTCCTGCTCTCTGAAGGGCAAGCAACTTACACACCCATCAACTCAAGTTGAATACAGTCAAGAGGAGTCAGTCTATCAGTCAAAACTCTAACTCTTTTTCTTGGATTTTTTTCTGCTATTCACCTCCGTCACTCTCAAGACTTCATCGAACGTGTTCGCTCTCTCTCGACCTGTATGATGCTTAGTCTTGACGTTGAGTCCCTCTTCACTAATGTCCCTCTTAATGATGTTCTTAATTTTCTCAGAGTCAAATCCAGTGAAGAGTTACTTCATCTCGGAGCCCGGCCATGGGCCAGGCTCTTCTGGTGCTTGCCTGGTCTACCAGGCTGTTGCTGCTGGAGGCCTGCTGCTCCACATATCCGTCACAGCCTCGTTGATCTGGCACCTGGTGAAGATACTTGTCCAGTTTCCTCTTGAAGGCTTCTACACTTGTTCCAGCTGTGATTCTGATATCTTCTGGTAAGATGTTGAATAGTCTGGAACCCCGGATGTTAATATAGTGTTTCCTTATTGTCTTCACCGCACCCCTGCTCCTTACAGGGTTTATTTTACACTTCCTCCCATATCTCACATTCAAGTATGTTGTTATGGCAGTGTGCAGATTTGGGACCAGGCCCTCGAGTACTTTCCAGGTATATATTATCATTACACAACCCAGGGCAGCATGGGTTTAGAGCAGGTCGCTCCTGTCTGTCCCAACTACTGGACCACTATGACAAGGTCCTGGATGCTCTAGAGGACAAACAGAATGCAGATGTTATATACACAGACTTTGCAAAAGCCTTTGATAAGTGTGACCATGGTGTGATAGCACACAAAATGCGTGATAAAGGAATAACAGGAAAAGTTAGTAGATGGATCTATAATTTCTTAACAAGTAGAACACAAAGAGTAGTAGTCAACAGAGTAAAGTCTGAGGCAGCTAATGTGAAAAGCTCTGTTCCACAAGGCACAGTACTCGCTCCCATCCTGTTCCTCATCCTCATATCGGACATAGACAGGGATATAAGCCACAGTGCTGTGTCTTCCTTTGCAGATGACACCCGAATCTGTATGAGAGTGTCCACAGTTGAAGACACTGCAAGACTCCAAGCAGACATAAACCAAATCTTTAAATGGGCTGCAGAAAACAATATGAAGTTCAATGATGAGAAATTTCAATTACTCAGATATGGAAAACGTGAGGAAATTAAAATCTCATCGGAGTACAAAACTAATTCCAACCACACAATAGAGCGAAAAACTAATGTCAAAGACCTGGGAGTGATCATGTCAGAGGATCTCACCTTCAAGGATCATAACACCGTAGCAATCGCATCTGCTAGAAAAATGACAGGATGGATAATGAGAACCTTCAAAACCAGGGATGCAAAGCCCATGTTGACACTTTACAAATCGCTTGTTCTATCTAGGCTGGAATATTGCTGCACACTAACTGCACCTTTCAAGGCAGGTGAAATTGCTGACCTTGAGAATGTGCAAAGAACCTTCACGGCACGCATAACTGCGATAAACCACCTCAATTACTGGGAACGCTTGAAGTTTCTAAACCTGTACTCCCTAGAATGCAGGCGGGAGAGATACATTGTTATATACACGTGGAAAATTCTCGAGGGATTAGTACCAAACTTGCACACGAAAATCACTCCTTACGAAAGCAAAAGACTCGGCAGGCGATGTAACATCCCCCCAATGAAAAGCAGGGGTGCCACTAGCACGTTGAGGGACAACACAATAAGTGTCAGGGGCCCAAGATTGTTCAACGGCCTCCCAGCATACATCAGGGGGATTACCAACAAACCCCTGGCTGTCTTCAAGCAGGCACTGGACAGGCACCTAAAGTCGGTACCTGACCAGCCAGGCTGTGGTTCGTACGTTTGACTGCGTGCGGCCAGCAGTAACAGCCTGGTTGATCAGGCTCTGGTCCAACATGAGGCCTGGTCACAGACCGGGCTGCGGGGGCGTTGACCCCTGGAATTCTCTCCAGGTAAACTCCAGGTATCTCTCTCTCCTCCGCTCCAATGAGTACATGTTCAAGACTTGAAGGCGTTCCCAGTAATTTAGGTGCTTTACTGGCTCCATGTGAGCTGTAAATGATCTCTATTTGTTGCAGCTCTGATATTTCTCCTGCTTTGAACGGGGTAGTCAGCACTGAGCAATATTCTAAGTGAGGGAGCACTAGCGATTTGAAGAGTGTCACCCATCGGCGTTATTTTCCCTGTTTTGCAGGTTCTTAATATCCACCCCGTCATCCTCCTGGCTGACGTGATCTTTGTCCTGTTATGGTCTTTAAAAGAAAGGTCAGCTGACATAATATATATTGATGTCTTTCTTGATCTTATTTGCCTTTGTGGAGACTCTTAACTGCTTTTCCTTTCAAGTAAATTTTATTCTCAAACCTTCGGTGTCGTTATCGGCTCTAATTTATAACCTGTTTTGCTAACCTTTGTACGGAATACTTCGAAACTGTTCATCTTCCTACCATTGGTGTGCGCCCTTCACTCTGGCTCCGCTGTGTTCCATCAAGTTTAAAGGTGAATTAGGATCTAATTCTTTGCCTCCTTTCCTTGATGTACATGTCCACCGCTCGGCTAGAGTGGAATGTACATTCACTACTTTTCTTACCAAGCTTCCTCTGTCAAGTATGTGTTCTTATTTCGCTCTTTGTCCGTGCCCTCCGTGTTTGTGACCCTCAGTCTCTTGAATCGGAAATTTCTACTCATCGTAATATGTTTTCTCCTCTTGGCTCCCCTTCCAGTTTCATAAACTTCTCTCGTGCTAAACGGACTTCCTTCTCTCCTAAACTTTCTACTCCTGTGAAATCTCCTGTTTTCTGCCTTTCCTATATTTCTGATCTTCCTAACCTCAGCAACACTCTCCGTTCCTTAAACATCAGACTTACTTTTCGCCAAACTCCCTTCGAAGTAATTTAGTTCGTACCTTTCCTCCTGTTGTAGATGCCCCTGGTGTCTACTCTATTTCATGCTCTCTTGTCCTCTTCAGTACTTTCTGTGTTCTCTGGCACTCAGAGAACACAGAAAAGAAGTGTTAGGCATGCCGGCACCAATATTGCTTTTTTATTGTCATGTTAGAGATCACAGTCATCTTCTTGACTGGTCCTCTGCTAACTTTCTACCCTGCTTCTACCCTTCACAATCGCAGTCTTGTTGAAACATTTCTTATGCACAACTTTCTATACTAGTATGAATCTTAGTCTCTGTAGATGCCTTCCTTTCTCAATACATCAGCAAATGCTCCAGACTTCACAACACTCGTGACATGACCTGCTCCTTTTTTCCTTCCCTATTTTTTCTTTTCCTCTTTGGTTTCTTTTATTGTGCCTAGTGTGTACTATCCTTCAGTTCCCTCCCCCCCCTTCCCTGCGTTTTCGTCATGTCTTGTGGGTCCTTAGCGCTCCAACAGTGCTCCTTTTTCTTGTCCTTAGATTTACCCCACTTCTACTACTTCTACGACTACCACTCCATTACCACTACGTTTGCTACTACCACTACTACTTCTACTACTTCCACTACCAGCATTACCACCACCACTGCTTATTTTTCTTCCTCTCTTTGTCCCGTCCCTGTACCCAAAGCCTATATATACTGGCTCCTTCACTCTTTTGTGTTAGTGTGACTTTGTAAATGGTCCAAGTTGGACAGAACCTCGTCGTAAGCTCCTCTCTCCTATGTGTGGGTTATTTGTGATTTGCTCCAGTCACGACATTGTGTCTTTTTGTTCTCTTAGAAGCTTCATTACCAATGTTTCGTGAACACTCATCGTTTGACATGATCGCTGTTGATAAGACATTTTGGGACAAGACTCCAGAAAATTGCTGCTACATCTCGTGGATGAGAAGAGACAGGCAAGGACAAGAAGGAAGCGTTGTTGTGTGTTTTTCTGAGAGCGTCCATGCCCAGCTCATTAACGTCGCCATCCCTAATCACCTGGCAATGATGTTCTTTAAGCTATACCTAAACACTAGTATCTCTGTATTAGAATTTGGAGGCAACATGCAGACCCCATCTACTTCATAATGGAAAACGTGGACTCCCTTCTGCTTCAATATAAATGTCTGACTTCAACCAACATCTTATACAGAGGGATTTTGATGAACTTCTTTCAGTGTTTGACATGAGAAACTTCGTTGACTTCTCTACTCACATCTCTGGCTCGTCCCTCTACCCAGTAATGAGTGATCTATCTGAAGGCAGTCACTTGCCAACCCCTCGGCTGTGTCGGATCCTCTCACTACAAGGGTGTCTTTATGACACTGAAGATTACAAAAAGACGAGGTGAAGAATCTACACGGACAATCTGGCTGTGGGAAAGAGGAAACTGGCCGAACCTTTGGCCACCGATTGGAAAACTCTTCTTCAAGGTGATGTCAACAACCAAATGATTGCCTTCACTGAACACATTCTTAATCTCCAATAAAAACACATCCCACATGACCGAAACCTTCAGATATATATATATATATATATATATATATATATATATATATATATATATATATATATATATATATATATATATATATATATATATATATATATATATTGACAGAAAACACAAAAATGAACATGAATACATTTGTACACTATATCAAAGATTATGAATCTCCTCCAGCTCCTCTGAAGCTGGACGCGAGCCCAGTATGCAGCATGCATTTTCCCTCTGGATGGCCACGCTGGAACATGAAAGTGGCCGCCCTTGGGTCCCTGGTGGTCTCGATGAGTCTGGAACCAAGTTCTTTAAGGAAACGTGTTGAATTTTTTTCCCCATGATTCCAAGGTCTCTGATCCCACTGGGACAAATTGATACTGTTGGCTTATGTCCCTGTACTTGCCGATCTTGTACTCCTCTCTGTGGTCAGCAGCTCCTCCCTGTGACCCGACACTGTGATGGATGTAGGTGTCAGCCAGTGTCGACACACAGGTATAGTCCCATGCTAACAGCGTCGTTCTTCCAAGGATATATGGCGATTCCGTCGGGACGATTTGCTAGGTTGTGGGTATTGTTGGCTGCTAGTGATCGGTGCTCTCTCTCGGTTGGGCATCCAGCTGTGTGATATATATATATATATATATATATATATATATATATATATATATATATATATATATATATGCAAAAAGATCACAGTAAACAGGTGATATCAAAATATGCAAGAAAACCACTATGAAAAAATAGAAGAATTCCAAGCGCTTTCGTGACTACTCACATGTTTCATAAACTTCTCTCGTGCTAAACGGACTTCCTTCTCTCCTAATCTTTCTACTCCTGTGAAATCTCCTGTTTTCTGCCTTTCCTATATTTCTGATCTTCCTAACCTCAGCAACACTCTCCGTTCCTTAAACATCAGACTTACTTTTCGCCAAACTCCCTTCGAAGTAATTTAGTTCGTACCTTTCCTCCTGTTGTAGAAACCGATTACCAAGATAAAATGAATAGCCTCCTAGATGATTTTGAAACCTATTCTAAACTTAGAAAGAATCCCTTAGAAACTGTTAACAGCAATTTCAATAAAACAATAAAGCATCTATTGAAGGGCAAAGATGAATTAATTAAAAAATTTACTTCCACTAATCCATCTTTACCTTATATGTATGGATTAATTAAAACACACAAACCTGGTAATCCTGTTAGACCAATTATTAGCTCCATAGGTTCAGTTTCTTATAAACTTTCTAAATGGCTTGTTGATATTTTGAGCCCAATTGTTGGAAAAATTTCTAATTTTAATGTTAAAAACAACTTAGATTTAGTTGATAAATTAAGCACCTTGACTGATTTAAATGATTTCAATATGGTTAGTTTTGATGTTACCTCCTTGTTTATAAAAGTTCCAGTTGATGATTTACTAAAGTTCTTATCTGAAGAACTGGTTAATTACGATTTACCATTGCCAGTTCCTACTATCATTAAACTTATTAAACTTTGTATTGTTGATGCAAAATTTGTATTTAATGATGAGTTTTAGACTCAGAAGTTTGGTATGGCAATGGAAAATCCTCTTTCCCCTGTTCTTAGTAATTTATATATGGAATTTTTCGAAACAAGATTGCTTAACACAATCCTTCCCAATAGAACTAAGTGGTATAGATATGTTGATGACATTTTGTGCCTTATGCCTAAGAATGTAGACATAAACCATTTCCTTGTTAAATTAAATAGCTTAGCTCATTCTATAAATTTTACTGTTGAATTTGAAGTAAATAACTCATTGCCTTTCCTAGATGTTTTTATTATTAAGGGTAACATTGATTTTAAATTTAAAATTTACAGAAAACCTACAAATAATTGTTCCTATGTACACTATTACTCTTCACATCAAGATAGAGTTAAAGTGTCGGTTTTCTCTTCTATGTTTTTGAGAGCTTTACGCATTTGTAGTCCAGAGTTCATAGATGAAGAAATCTCTAAAATTTATGAAATAGCTAATGATTTAAAATACCCAAGAAACATAATTGATAAATCTTTTAAAATAGCTAGAAATACTTTTACAATCCAAAAGGGTCAACCAACCTTATTCAACCAAAAATATGTTGGTTCTCCTTACCATGAAAACTTGGTTGATATGCCTTCTTTTCTTAAGAATTTTAATATCAAAGTTGTATTTAAAAATCTTGATACAGTAAAAAGACTTTTGATAAAAATTCCCCCAAAATGCTGACGGATGTGTCTATAAGATTCCCTGTAAAATATGCGATAAAGTTTATTATGGTCAAACTGGTAAAAGTCTTGAACTAAGATATAACAACATAAATATAGCATTAGAACTGGACAAGATTCTAATGCTCTATTTATTCATGTGAGAGATTTTAACCATCCAATTGATTTTCAAAATACTGAGAAGGTTGTATCAAGCAAGTCCATGGTTGAGAGGAATATAATAGAATCATGTTTCATTAAAAGCAGTTTTGAAAATAATATGAATATTTCTTTTGGTTTATATAAATTGGATTCATTTATAATTAATAAAATTTGGGAAGAATTTAATGATAAATTGGACTAATCTCAATTCTTGGGAAGAGTTTCAGGTCCTTTCTTATGTTCCTCTTCACAGAGTCGTGCTATGTTAAGCTACTGTGAGGTGTTGTCTTTGTTAGTGTGATGTGACTGTGAGGTGTATTCTGCCTCTTTATAAGCCTTCTTCTCACGTTTCCTTTTATTGTTCCTTGATAATGTGAGTAGTCACGAAAGCGCTTGGAGTTCTTCTATTTTTCATAGTGGTTGTTTTGATATATATATATATGATTTTTATATATAATATATATATATATATATATATATATATATATATATATATATATATATATATATATATATATATATATATATATATATATATATATATATATATATATATATATATATATAGTAGTAGGTTGGTAGACAGCAACCACCCAGGGAGGTACTACCATCCTGCCAGGTAACTGTGAAACAGATACCTGAAACTGTTTTACATGATGGTAGGATTGCTGGTGTCTTTTTTCTGTCTCATAAACATGCAAGATTTCAGATACGTCTTGCTACTTCTACTTACACTTAGGTCACACTACACAAACATGTACACGTTTATGTATACACACTCATCTGAGTTTTCTTTGATTTTATCTTAATAGTTCTTGTTCTTATTGCTTTTCCTTTCATATCAATGGGGAAGTGGAATAAGAATCTTTCCTCCGTAAGCCTTGCGTGTTGTAAAAGTCAACTAAAATGCCGGGAACAATGGGCTAGTAACCCTTTTTCCTGTATAGCTTACTGAAAAGAAAAAGAAGAAAACCGTCAAAGTGGGATGTTTGAATGTGCGTGGATGTTGTGCGAATGATAAGAAAGAGATGATTGTAGATGTTATGAATGAAAAGAAGCTGGATGTCCTGGCTTTAAGTGAGACAAAGCTGAAGGGGGTAGGGGAGTTTCAGTGGGGAGAAATAAATGGGATTAGGTCAGGGGTTTTAAATAGAGTTAGAGCTAAAGAAGGAGTGGCAATAATGTTGAATAATCAGTTATGGCAGGTAAAGAAGGAATATAAATGTATAAATTCAAGGATTATGTGGAGTAAAATAAAGGTTGGATGTGAAAAGTGGGTTATAGTAAGTGTTTATGCACCTGGAGAAGAGAGAAGTGTAGAGAGAGAGAGAGATTTTGGGAAATGTTGAGTGAGTGTGTGGGAGTTTTGAACCAAGTGAGAGAGTAATTGTGGTTGGGAATCTTAATGCTAAAGTGGGTAAAAATGTTGTGGAGGGAGTAGTAGGTAAATTTGGGGTGCCAGGGGTAAATGTAAATTGGGAACCATTAATTGAGCTATGTGTAGAAAGAGGTTTGGTAATAAGTAATACATATTTTATGAAAAAGAGGATAAATAAATATACAAAGTATGATATAGCACGTAAGGAAAGTAGTTTGTTGGATTATGTATTGGTGGATAAATGGTTGATGGGTAGGCTTCAGGATGTACATGTTTATAGAGGGGCAACGGATATATCAGATCATTATTTGGTTGTAGCTACAGTTAGAGTAAAAGGTAGATGGGACAAAAAGAAAATGGCAACAGCAAGTAAGAGAGAGGTAAACGTGTATAAATTAAAGGAGGAGGAAGTTAGTGTGAGATATAAGCAACTATTGACAGAAAGGTGGGCTAGTGCAAGTATGAGTAGTGGGTGGGTAGAAGAGAGTTGGGATAGTTTTAAAAATGCAGTATTAGAATGTGGGGCAGAAGTTTGTGGCTATAGGAGGGTGGGTGCAGGAGGAAAGAGGAGTGAGTGGTGGAATGAAGAAGTAAAGGGTGTGATAAAAAAGAAAAATGTAGCTTATGAGAGGTTTTTACAAAACAGAAGTGTTAATAGAAGAGCAGAGTATATGGAGAGTAAAAGAAAGGTGAAGAGAGTGGTGAGAGAGTGCAAAAGAAGAGCGGATGAAAGAATGGGAGAGGCTCTGTCAAGAAATTTTGCTGAAAACAAGAAGTTTTTTTAGAGTGAGATAAACAATGTAAGAAAGCCTAGGGAACGAATGGATTAGTCAGTTAAAAACAGAGTAGGGGAGTTAGTAGATGGAGAGCTGGAGGTATTGGGTAGATGGCGGGAATATTTTGAGGAGCTTTTAAATGTCGATGAAAAAAGGGAGGCGGTAATTTCATGTACTGGCCAGGGAGGTACAACATCGTTTAGGAGTGAAGAAGAGCAGGATGTGAGTGTGGGGGAGGTGCGTGAGGCATTACGTAGAATGAAAGGGGGTAAAGCAGCTGGAATTGACGGAATCATGACAGAAATGTTAAAAGCAGGGGGGGATATAGTGCTGGAGTGGTTGGTATTTTTGTTTAATAAATGTATGAAAGAGGGGAATGTACCTAGGGATTGGCAGAGAGCATGTATAGTTCCTTTATATAAAGGGAAGGGGGACAAAAGAGAGTGTAAAAATTATAGGGGAATAAGTTTACTGAGTATACCAGGTAAAGTGTATGGCAGGGTTATTATTGAAAGAATTAGAGGTAAGACAGAGAGTAGGATTGCAGATGAGCAAGGAGGCTTTAGAGTGGGTAGGGGATGTGTAGATCAAGTGTTTACAGTGAAGCATATATGTGAACAGTATTTAGATAAAGGTAGAGAAGTTTTTATTGCATTTATGGATTTAGAAAAGGCATATGATAGAGTGGATAGGGGAGCAATGTGGCAAATGTTGCAAGTGTATGGAATAGGTAGTAAGTTACTGAAGGCTGTAAAGAGTTTTTATGAGGGTAGTGAGGCTCAGGTTAGGGTGTGTAGGAGAGAGGGAGATTACTGCCTGGTAAAAGTAGGTCTTAGACAGGGATGTGTAATGTCACCATGGTTGTTTAATATATTTATAGATGGGGTTGTAAAATAAGTAAATGCTAGGGTGTTGGGGAGAGGGGTGGGATTAAATTATGGAGAATTAAATGCAAAATGGGAGTTGACACAGTTACTTTTTGCTGATGATACTGTGCTTATGGGAGATTCTAAAGAAAAGTTGCAAAGGTTAGTGGACGAGTTTGGGAGAGTGTGTAAAGGTAGAAAGTTAAAAGTGAACATAGATAAGAGTAAGGTGATGAGGGTATCAAACGATTTAAATAAAGAAAAATTGGATATCACATTGGAGAGAGGGATTATGGAAGAAGTAAATGTTTTCAGATATTTGGGAGTTGACGTGTCAGCGGATGGGTTTATGAAGGATGAGGTTAACCATAGAATTGATGAAGGAAAAAAGGTGAGTGGTGCATCGAGGTATCTGTGGAGACAAAAAACGTTATCCATGGAGGCAAAGAAGGGAATGTACGAAAGTATAGTGGTACCAACACTCTTATATGGGTGTGAAGCATGGGTTGCAAATGCTGCAGCGAGGAGGAGGCTGGAGGCAGTGGAGATGTCCTGTCTAAGGGCAATGTGTGGTGTAAATATTATGCAGAAAATTCGGAATGTGGAAATTAGGAGAAGGTGTGGAGTAACTAAAAGTATTTGTCAGAGGGCTGAAGAGGGGTTGTTGAGGTGGTTTGGTCATTTAGAGAGATTGGATCAAAGTATATATATATATATATATATATATATATATTATTTTTTTTTTTTTTTTTTTAACACATCGGCCGATTCCCACCAAGGCAGGGTGGCCCGAAAAAGAAAAACTTTCATCATCATTCACTCCATCACTGTCTTGCCAGAGGTGCTTTACACTACAGTTATAAAACTGCAACATTAACACTCCTCCTTCAGAGTGCCGGCACTGTACTTCCCATCTCCAGAACTCAAGTCCAGCCTGCCGGTTTCCCTGAATCCCTTCATAAATGTTACTTTGCTCACACTCCAACAACACGTCAAGTATTAAAAACCATATGCCTCCATTCACTCCTATCAAATACGCTCACACATGCTTGCTGGAAGTCCAAGCCCCTCGCACACAAAACTTCCTTTACCCCCTCCCTCCAACCTTTCCTAGGCCGACCCCTACCCCGCCTTCCCTCCACTACAGATTTATACACTCTCGAAGTCACTCTGTCTCGTTCCATTCTCTCTACATGTCCAAACCACCTCAACAACCCCTCCTCAGCTCTCTGGACAATCGTTTTGGTAATCCCGCACCTCCTCCTAATTTCCAAACTCCGAATTCTCTGCATTATATTCACACCACACATTGACCTCAGACATGACATTTCCACTGCCTCCAGCCTTCTCCTCGTTGCAACATTCATCACCCATGCTTCACACCCATATAAGAGCGTTGGTATAACTATACTGTCATACATTCCCCTCTTTACTTCCATGGACAAGGTTCTTTGTCTCCACAGACTCCAAGTGCTCCACTCACCCTTTTCCCCTCATCAATTCTATGATTCACCTCATCCTTCATAGACCCATCCGCCGACATGTCCACTCCCAAATATCTGAATACATTCACCTCCTCCATACTCTCTCCCTCCAATCTGATATCCAATCTTTCGTCACCTATTCTTTTTGTTATCCTCATCACCTTACTCTTTCCTATATTCACTTTCAATTTTCTTCTTTTACACACCCTACCAAATTCATCCACCAACCTCTGCAACTTCTCTTCAGAATCTCCCAAAAGCACAGTGTCATCAGCAAAAAGCAACTGTGACAACTCCCACTTTGTATTTGCTTCTTTATCTTTTAGCCCAACACCTCTTGCCAAGACCCTCGCATTCACTTCTCTTACAACCCCATCTATAAATATATTGAACAACCACAGTGACATCACACATCCTTGTCTAAGGCCCACTTTTACTGGGAAATAGCCCCCTTCCCTCCTACACACTCTAACCTGAGCCTCACTATCCTCATAAAAACTCTTTACTGCTTTCAGTAACCTTCCTCCTATTCCATACACCTGCAACATCTGCCACATTGCCCCCCTATCTACCCTATCATACGCCTTTTCCAAATCCATAAATGCCACAAAAACATCTTTACCCTTATCCAAATACTGTTCACCTATATGTTTCACTGTAAACACTTGGTCTACACACCCCTACCTTTCCTAAAGCCCTCTTGTTCATCTGCTATCCTACTTTCTGTCTTACTCTTAATTCTTTCAATAATAACTCTACCATACACTTTACCAGGTACACTCAACAGACTTATTCCCCTATAATTTTGCACTCTCTTTTGTCCCCTTTGCCTTTATACAAAGGAACAATACTCGCTCTCTGCCAATCCCTAGATACCTTACCCTCTTCCATACATTTATTAAATAATAGCACCAACCACTCCAAAACTATATCCCCACCTGCTTTTAACATTTCTATCTTTATCCCATCAATCCCAGCTGCCTTACCCCTTTCATTCTACCCACTGCCTCACGAACTTCCCTACACCCACAACTGGCTCTTCCACACTCCTACAAGATGTTATTCCTCCTTGCCCTACACACGAAATCACAGCTTCCCTGTCTTCATCAACATTTAACAACTCCTCAAAATATTCTCTCCATCTTCCCGATACCTCTAACTCTCCATTTAATAACTCTCTCTCCTATTTTTAACTGTCAAATCCATTTGTTCTCTAGGCTTCCTCAACTTATTAATCTCATTCCAAAACTTTTTCTTATTTTCAACAAAATTTGCTGATAACATCTCACCCACTCTCTCATCTGCTCTCTTTTACATTGCTTCACCACTCTTTTAACCTCTCTTTTTCTCTCCATATACTCTTCCCTCCTTGCATCACTTCTACTTTGTAAAAACCTCTCATATGCTAACTTTTCTCCTTACTACTCTCTTTACATCATCATTCCACCAATCGCTCCTCTTCCCTCCGCACCCACTCGCCTGTAACCACAAACTTCTGCTGAACACTCTAACACTACATTTTTAAATCTACCCCATACATTTTCAACCCCATTGCCTACACTCTCACTAGCCCATCTATCCTCCAATAGTTGTTTATATCTTACCCTAACTGCCTCCTCTTTTAGTTTATAAACCTTCACCTCTCTCTTACTTACTGATTCTATTTTCCTTGTATCCCATCTACCTTTTACTCCCACTGTAGCTATAACTAAAAAGTGATCTGATATATCTGTGGCCCCTCTATAAATATGTACATCCTGAAGTCTACTCAACAGTCTTTTATCTACCAATACATAGTCCAACAAACTACTATCATTACGCCCTACATCATATCTTGTATACTTATTTATCCTCTTTTTCTTAAAATATGTATTACCTATAACTAAACCCCTTTCTATACAAAGTTCAATCAAAGGGCTCCCATTATCATTTACACCTGGCACCCCAAACTTACCTACTACACCCTCTCTGCATGTTTCTCCCACTTTAGCATTTAGGTCCCCTACCACAATTACTCTCTCATTTGGTTCAAATTTTCCTATACATTCGCTTAACATCTCCCAAAATCTCTCTCTCTCCTCTATACTCCTCTCTTCTCCAGGTGCATACACGCTTATTATGACCCACTTTTCGCATCCGACCCTTATTTTAATCCACATAATCCTTGAATTTACACATTCATATTCCCTCTTTTCCTTCCATAACTGATCCTTCAACATTATTGCTACCCCTTCCTTATCTCTAACTCTCTCAGATACTCCTGACTTAATCCCATTTATTTCTCCCCACTGAAACTCGCCTACCCCCTTCAGCTTTGTTTCGCTTAGGGCCAGGACATCCAACTTCTTTTCATTCATAACATCGGCAATCATCTCTTTCTTATCATCCGCACTACATCCACGCACATTCAGACAACCCAATTTTATAAAGTTTTTCTTCTTCTCGTTTTTAGTAGATTTGTACAGGAGAAGGGGGTTACTAGCCCATTGCTCCCGGCATCTTAGTCGCCTCATACGACACGCATTGCTTACGGAGGAAAGATTCTTTTCCACTTCCCCATGGACAATAGAGAAAATAAAAAGAACAAGAGCTATTAAGAAAAAGAAGAAAAACCTAGATGTGTGTATGTATATATATATGCATGTGTATGCCAGTGTAGTGTGACCTAAAGTGTAAGTAGAAGTAGCTAGATATACCTGTTATCCAGCGTGTTTATGAGAGAGAAAAAGACACCAGCAATCCTACCATCATGTAAAACAGTTTCAGGTTTCTGTTTCACAGTCACCTGGCAGGACAGTAGTACCTCCTGGGTGGTTGCTGTCTACCAACCTACTACCTACAATATATATATATATATATATATATATATATATATATATATATATATATATATATATATATATATATATATATATATATATATATATATATATATATATATTTACTTTAAAATATATATAACTTTTGTTGTAGTCAGATACAGAAACCCACTTTTTACCTCTACTGCAGTGATCAAATGACCAATAAAGTGAATACTCCACTATGGTAGCCAAAGCCAATCATATCAAACTACACAAACAAAATAGCCAGGGAACCCATTACCTAATTGGTACCTGGGGAAATATTGGCGCGCGCACACACAAACACACACACACACACACACACACACACACACACACACACACACACACACACACACATACACACAAACAAACACACATATACACACACACACACACACATATATATATATATATATACACACACACAAACACACACACACACACACACACAACACACACACACAAACAAATACACATATACACACACACACACAAACACTCACATATATACACACACACACATACACACACACACACACACAGAACTGCAGGAGGCCAGGAGAAGAATACGATGAGAACAACAGAGCGATGGTGGACACCCTGGCGGAGGTGGCAAGAAAAGCACACATGAGCAGAGCGAAGCTACTGGCCCCCTGGGAGCCAGTGACCATATGGTGCTGAGCTTTGAGTACATTGTAGAGCTACAGGTGGAGAGGGAAAACAGTACCGATAGAGACAAACCAGACTTTAAAAGAGGAAACTACTCGGGCATGAGGAATTTCATGCAGGATGTTCAGTGGGAAAGGGAAATGGAAGGACTGACAATAAATGAAATGATGGAATACGTAGGGGCAAAGTGCAAGGAGGCAGAGGAACGGTTTATACCCAGAGGCAAAGGATTAAATGGGAAGGCCAGAAAGAGCCCCTGCTTTACCCAAAGGTGCAGGGAAGCAAAGACTCAGAGTATCAGAGAATGGAAACGGTACAGAAGGCAAAGAACCCAAGTAAACAAAGAGATTAGTAGAAGAGCTAGAAACGAGTATGCACAAGTACGGAGGGAGGCCCAGAAACAGTACGAAAATGACATAGCATCGAAAGTTAAGTCCGACCCGAAACTGATGTACAGTCACATCAGAAGGAAGACAACAGTCAAGGACCAGGTGATAAGGCTGAGGAGAGAAGATGGGGAACTCACAAGTAATGATCAAGAGGTATGTGAGGAGCTCAACTTGAGGTTTAAGGAAGTATTCACAATGGAGGAAGGAAGGCAGCTGGGTAGACAGGACGGGGTTCGTCACCAACAAGGGATGTACCAAGTGCTAGAGGGCACACACACAACTGAGGAGGAAGTGAAGCAGTTACTCAGTGACCTCGATACCTCAAAGGCGATGGGTCCGGACAATATCTCCCCGTGGGTTCTTCGGGAAGGAGCTCAGGTACTGGGTGTGCCACTTACCATAATATTCAACACATCCCTTGAAACTGGGCAGCTACCTGAGGTATGGAAGAAGGCCAACGTAGTCCCCATTTTTAAAAAAGGAGACAGAAAAGAGGCACTAAACTATAGACCGGTGTCACTTACATGTATAGTGTGCAAAGTCCTGGAGAAAATCATCAGGAAAAGAATGGTGGAGCACCTTGAGCTGAACAGGATAATAAACACCAGACAGCACGGATTCCGGGAAGGCAAATCCTGTGTAACAAACCTCCTAGAGTTCTATGATAAAGTAACAGAGGTAAGGCAGGAGAGAGAAGGGTGGGTTGATTGCATTTTGCTGGACTGCAGGAAGGCCTTCGACACAGTTCCTCACATGAAATTAGTAAAGAAGTTGGAAGAACAAGCAGGTATAACAGGAAGGGCACTGGAATGGATCAGGGAATACCTCAAAGGGAGGCAACAACGGGTCATGGTGCGTGGTGAGGTATCACAGTGGGCGCCTGTGACGAGCGGTGTACCGCAGGGGTCTGTCCTAGGACCAGTGTTATTCCTGGTATATATAAATGACATGACGGACGGGATAGACTCAGAAGTGTCTCTATTCGCAGATGATGTGAAAATAATGAGGAGAATCACATCGGAACAGGACCAGGCAGGGCTGCAAACAGACCTGGACAAGCTCGACATCTGGTCTAGCAACTGGCTTTTCGAATTCAATCCCTCCAAATGCAAAGTTATGAGGATCGGAGAAGGGCAAAGAAGAATGCTGACAGAGTACAAGCTAGGCGGACAAAGGCTACAAACCTCGGCAAAGGAGAAAGACCTTGGAGTGAATATAACGCCAAGCACGTCTCCGGAGGCACACATCAACCAGATAACTGCGGCAGCATATGGGCGACTCGCAAACCTAAGATTAGCGTTCCGTTACCTTAACAAGGAATCGTTCAAGACACTGTATACCGTGTACGTCAGGCCCATACTAGAATATGCAGCACCAGTCTGGAACCCACACCTGGTCAAGCACGTAAAGAAACTAGAGAAAGTGTAAAGGTTTGCGACAAGGTTAGTTCCACAACTCAGGGGTCTGTCTTATGAAGAAAGGTTGAGGGAAATAGGACTAAGAACACTGGAGGAAAGAAAGGTCAGAGGAGACATGATAACGACATACAAAATACTGCGGGGAATTGACAAGGTAGACAGTGACAGGATGTTCCAGAGAGGGAACACGGAAACAAGGGGACACAACTGGAAGCTGAAGACTCAGATGAGTCAAAGGGATGTTAGGAAGTATTTCTTCAGCCACAGAGTAGTCAGGAAGTGGAATAGTCTAGAGAAAGATATAGTGGAGGCAGGAACCATACATAGTTTTAAGACAAGGTATGATAAAGCTCATGGAGCAAGGAGAGCAGAGACCCAGTAGCGGACAGCGAACAGGCGGGGCCAGGAGCTGAGTCTCGACCCCTGCAACCACAATTAGGTGAGTACAATTAGGTGAGTACACACACAAACACACACACATATATATACACACACACACACACACACACAAACACACACACACACAAACACACACACACACACACACACACACACACACACACTCACACACTCACACACACACACACAAACACACACACTCACACACACACACACTCGACCCCTGCAACCACAACTAGGTGAGTACACAGGCGGGAGTAACAACATCACATAGAGCTCGTGAATCTTTAGTGGTTTTTGGCCCACCAGGGTCATTACAAGGATCACGAAAGGTGTCAGTGTCAGTGAACAACCTGGATAGTGAACTACAAGCTGCTCTAAATCTGTAAAGGGAGGTGAGGACTACAATTTATATAAAACAATTTGAAAGTGGAATCAGTGCCAGGGAAAAGAGGCTGGAGGCCTTGTGTCGGGTGTGGTTGGTGCCACAACCCTGTAACTGCCTAATGTCGGGTGCGGTTGGTGCCACAAGCCAGTAACTGCCTAGTGTCGGGTGTGGTTGGTGCCACAAGCCAGTAACTACCTAGTGTCGGGTGTAGTTGTTGTCACAAGCCAGTAACTGCCTAGTGTCAAGTGTGGTTGGTGCCACAACCCAGTAACTGCCTAGTGTCGGGTGTAGTTGGTGCCACAACCCAGTAACTGCCTAGTGTCGGGTGTAGTTGTTGTCACAAGCCATTAACTGCCTAGTGTCGGGTGTGGTTGGTGCCACAAACCAGTAATTGCAAATTCAAACAGAATAAGTGTGACCCAAGCCAGTGAGATAAGAAATAAGGATAGATGAGTTAGTGAGTAATAAAACAATCATAAAGTGAGGGAAAAGAAAAAAAAAATCAAAAGGAAAATATTCAGTATTCTGGGGACTCTAGTGTTTTTCTGAAGCAAGGGTGCATAATAAGGGTTAATATTGTTCACCTGATAGCGTAGTGCAAACCTAGAGCGATTAGAATATTTATAGAGAAGAAGAAACTGAAGGGGAACCAGGGTGCCAGGAGTGGTGTCACAACGAGAATCATCGTGCAGCCGCAACAGAGCTGGGATCCCACACGACACCTCTGCCAGACGTGATGTACAAATCACCTTTTTGAGGTTGCATGTTGTGTGATTAGCATTTGGCCTTACATCACTGGTAGCTGGAAGGAAGGAGGGGAGCTCACACGAAGTGACCAGGAAGTATGTGAGTTGCTCAGCTCAAAGTTCAGGAAACTATTCAGAGTGTAGATAGAGAAGCGTCTAGCAAACCGGGGAGGCAGAGTGCACCAGTAAGTGCTGGACATAATGCTACCGAGGAGACAGTGAAGAAACTCCTAGGTGAACTAAATACTCGAAGGCAGAGGGTGCAGATAGCATCTCACCATGGATCTTGAGGGAGCAGATGCACTGAGTGTACCACTAACGACAATCATCAATAAATCTATCAAAACAGAGCAACTGCCTGAGGTGTAGAAGACAGCAAACGTAGACCCAATTTTTAAGAAAGTAGACAAACAGGCAGCACTAAACGACACACCAGTGTCACTGAGATTTATATTATGTAAAGATATGTAGAGGAATATGAGTAGAAGAGGGGTGGAGTACATAGAATGGAACGGGGTCATACATGACAACGTGTGCTGGTACGCGACGAGGTGTCAGAGTGGGGTACATGTGTTGAGTGGGGTTCCACAAGGGCAATTTCTAGGTCCAGTGCTGTGATAGATTCAGAGGAGACCCTGTTAACAGACGATGTGAAGCTTGTAAGAAGAATACAAGCAAATGAGTAGAAGGTAAGCCTACAAGGGGATTTGGAGAGGCTGCATACCTGGTCCAACAATTGACTCCTGGTGTTTACCCAGTAAATACAAAGTCATGGAGCATGAAGAAGGACAAAGAAGACCGCAGACGGAGTACAGTTTTGAAGGTCAAAGGCTGCAATACTCACTCAAGGAAAAGGATCTTGGGGAGAGCTTCATACTGAGCACATCTCTTGAGGCGCACATCAACCAAATAACTGCTGCAGCATATGGTCGCCCGGTAGACTTAAGAATAGCATTTAAACATCTAGGTAATGAGTCATTCTCGACACTTCTTCAGCCTTAGAGTTGTCAGGAAGTGGAACAATCTGGAGAGTGAAGTACTGGAGGCAGGATCCATACATAGCTTTAAGAAGATTTACGATAAAGATCTTAGAGAAGTGAGAGATTGAACCTACTAGTTACTAGCGCAGTGGCGGGGTCAGGGGCTAAGACTCATCCCCTGCATCCACAAATATGTGAGATGAGTGCAAATATGTGAGGTGAATACAAATATGTGAGGTGAGTACAAATATGTGATAGTGACACTGTTGTGGAAGCGAGATCCTTCGACATTAACACTCTCAAGGCCTTCACATTACTTTTTTCGCTCTATTGTGTTATTTCCTCAAGTTCTCCATAACGGAGAAATTGAAATTTGTTCTTTTTGAGCATCATTATGTTTTCCATTGCCCACTGGAAAACTTTGTTTATATCTGCTTGGAGATTTATTGTATCCTCTATGGATGACATCTGGCATCGTCTTCACAAGAAGACTCGTTGCTATGGTTTATATTTCTGTCTATGTCTGACACGAGGATGAGGAATAGGATGGGGGTGAGTATTGTGCCTTGTTTTTTCACTGTGGCAGCCTCCGACTTAAGTCTGTTTACCAATATTCTGTGTGTTCTCTTGGCTAGAAAGTGCATCCATGACCGCATCATAGTGGTTCAGTAGTTGAGAAAGGCAGGAGCGACCTGCTCTAATTCTATGTTGTCCTGGATTATGCAATTGTTGGGAATGCAAGTGGTTGGCGATTATGCTTCTTAGAACACTTTCAAAGATTTTTGTGATGGGGGATGTTAGAACTATTGGTCCACAATTCTTTGCTATTAGTTTGCTGCCACCTTTACGGAGAGGGGTCATATCCGTTGTTTGTAGAGACTGTAGGATGACACCTGTGTTCAGGCTCCATCTCCATAGCATACGTAAGACACGTAAAAGTGGTTTCTAGCAGTTCTTGATGAACGCTGAGTTCCACGAATGTATGGGTTTGTTGACAGTGACTTTTTCAGAGTCAGAAATTTGGGATATATTTCGTTCGTTTTCGTTCGTTCGATATTCACCAGTACAAGGCCTGGCATGGGTCTTAATCATTAGATGACCTATCTGTTGTGTATCAGGTAAGGTGGAGTCGCAGTCGTAGCAGGGGTTCGTGGTCGCAGCTGCAATGACGTGGGCACTTCATCTTGACTTGCCAGTGCCTCTTCAGAGTACAATTCTTTGGACTCTCGAGACGGTGGTAGGAGGGTCACTTAGTCGCCTTTACAACTCCCAACATGCTTGCAGCGGCGTCTACGTTCGGAAGTGTTCACTGGTGTGGGTATTCCCTAACTCACAGCTGTGTTGCCACTTACCCAACCCCCACGGGGCTCGAAGGGCATGGTAGCTACAGTGGTGCATATACAATGTTATTCTGTGGTGCGGAAGCAGAACTACAGGATCCTTTG
>WNWK01019815.1:0-37026 GCA_009830355.1 Cherax destructor | reverse complement strand
CCGCTATTTTGTCACTCTCCCCGTCATGGCTTTCCATCCTCTTCTTAAAGCTATGTAGGGAAACCTGCCTCCACTTCACTTCCTAAACTTTCCACTTCCTGACAACTCTGTGACTGAAGAAATACTTCCTAACATCCCTGTCATTCATCTGAGTCTTCAACTTCCAACTGTGTCCCCTTGTTGCTGTGTCCCATTTCTGGAACATTCTGTCCCTGCCCACCTTATCAATTCCTCTCAGTATTTTATATGTCGTTGTCATGTCCCCCCTATCTCTCCTGTCCTCCAGTGTTGTCAGGTCGATTTCCCTTAACCTCTCCTCGTAGGACATACCCCTTAGCTCCGGGACTAGTCTTGTTGAAAACTTTTGCACTTTCTCTAGTTTCTTTACGTGCTTGGCTAGGTGTGGGTTCCAAACTGGTGCTGCATACTCCAATATGGGCCTAACGTACACAGTGTACAGGGTCCTGAACGATTCCTTATTAAGATGTCGGAATGCTGTTCTTAGGTTTGCTAGGCGCCCGTATGCTGCAGCAGTTATTTGGTTGATGTGCGCCTCAGGAGATGTGCCTGGTGTTATACTCTCCCCAAGATCTTTTTCCTTGAGTGAGGTTTGTAGTCGCTGGCCCCCTAGACTGTACTCCGTCTGCGGTCTTCTTTGCCCTTCCCCAATCTTCATGACTTTGCACTTGGTGGGGTTGAACTCCAGGAGACCAATCGCTGGACCAGGCTTGCAGCCTGTCCAGATGCCTCTGTAGTTCTGCCTAGTCCTCGTCCGATTGAATTCTTCTCATCAACTTCACATCATCTGCAAACAGGGACACTTTGGAGTCTATTCCTTCCTTCATGTCGTTCACAAATACCAGAATCAGCACCGGTCCTAGGACTGATCCCTGTGGCACCCCGCTCGTTACAGGTGCTCACTCTGACACCTCGCCACGTACCATGACTCGCTGTTGTCTTCCGGACAGGTATTCCCTGATCCATTGCAGAGCCTTCCCTGTTATCCTGTTATTCCTGCCTGGTCCTCCAGCTTTTGCACTAATCTCTTATGTGGAACTGTGTCAAACGCCTTCTTGCAGTCCAAGAAAATGCAATCTACCCACCCCTATCTCTCTTGTCTTACTTCCGTCACCCTGTCATAGAACTCCAGTAGGTTTGTAACGCAGGATTTCCCATCCCTGAAACCATAATGGCTGTCGTTGATAAGCTCGTTTCTTTCTAGGTGCTCCACCACTCTTCTCCTGATAATCTTCTCCATTACCTTGCATACCTTACCTTGTGTGTGTGTGTGTGTGTGTGTGTGTGTGTGTGTGTGTGTGTGTGTGTGTGTGTGTGTGTGTGTGAGGATGAGAGGGCATTATATACGTATACTTAAAAAAAATCACCCAGTTTGAGAGCAATTTTCCAAACTAAAATTTCTCACTTTAATAATAAAGTTAGCTTCAATAGTGAGAAAGAGAGACTCTTATCTTATCCTTGAGGGAAAAATAATATTATCTTTAAATTTCGATCCTAAGAAAAATTAATTACTCAAGCTTTTAAAATTCACCTCACGGCTCTCAGGCCCTCATGGCTCTCAGGCCCTCACGGCTCTCAGGCCCTCACGGCTCTCAGGCCCTCACGGCTCTCAGGCCCTCACGCCTCTCAGGCCCTCACGGCTCTCAGGCCCTCACGACTCTCAGGCCCTCACGCCTCTCAGGCCCTCACGGCTCTCAAGCCCTCACGGCTCTCAGGTCCTCACGGCTCTCAGGCCCTCACGCCTCTCAGGCCCTCACGCCTCTCAGGCCCTCACGGCTCTCAGGTCCTCACGGCTCTCAGGCCCTCACGGCTCTCAGGCCCTCACGGCTCTCAAGCCCTCACGGCTCTCATGCTCTTATGTCTCTCAGGTCCTCACGCCTCTCAGGCCCTCACGGCTCTCAAGCCCTCACGGCTCTCAAGCCCTCGAGCCTCTCAGGTCCTCACGGCTCTCAGGCCCTCACGCCTCTCAGGCCCTCACGGCTCTCAAGCCCTCACGGCTCTCAAGCCCTCACGGCTCTCAGGTCCTCACGGCTCTCAGGCCCTCACGCCTCTCGGGCCCTCACGGCCCTCAGGCCCTCACGGCTCTCATGCTCTTATGTCTCTCAGGTCCTCACGGCTCTCAGGTCCTCACGCCTCTCAGGTCCTCACGCCTCTCAGGCCTTCACGCCTCTCAGGCCCTCACGGCTCTCAGGTCCTCACACCTCTCATCCCCTCACTGTTCTCAGGTCCTCACGGCTCTCAGGCCCTCATGGCTCTCAGCCCCTCACGGCTCTCAGGTCCTAACGCCACACAGGCCCTCACGGCTCTCATGTCCTCACGGCTCTCAGGCCTTCACGGCTCTCAGGCCCTCACGCCTCTCAGGCCTTCACGGCTCTCAGGCCCTCACGGCTCTCAGGCCCTCACGCCTCTCAGGCCCTCACGGCTCTCAGGCCCTCACGCCTCTCAGGCCCTCACGGCTCTCAGGCCCTCACGGCTCTCATGCCCTCACGCCTCTCAGGCCCTCACGCCTCTCAGGCCCTCACGGCTCTCAGGCCCTCACGGCTCTCAGGCCCTCCTCATCACGCCTCTCAGGCCCTCACGGCTCTCAGGCCCTCACGGCTCTCAGGCCCTCACGGCTCTCAGGCCCTCACGCTCTCAGGCCCTCACGGCTCTCAGGCCCTCACGGCTCTCAGGCCCTCACGGCTCTCAGGCCCTCACGGCTCTCAGGCCCTCCCGGCTCTCAGGCCCTCACGCCTCTCAGGCCCTCACGCTCTCAGGCCCTCACGGCTCTCAGGCCCTCACGGCTCTCAGGGCCCTCACGCCTCTCAGCCCTCACGCCTCTCAAGGCCCTCACGGGCCCCTCAGGCCCTCACGGCTCTCAGGCCCTCACGGCTCTCAGGCCCTCACGGCTCTCAGGTCCTCACGGCTCTCAGGCCCTCACGGCTCTCAAGGCCCTCACGCCTCTCATGTCCTCACGCCTCTCAGGCCCCTCACGGCTCCTCAGGCCCTCACGGCTCTCAGGCCCTCACGGCTCTCAGGCCTCACGCTCTCAGGCCCTCACGGCTCTCAGGCCCTCACGACTCTCAGGCCTCACGCCTCTCAGGCCCTCACGGCTCTCAAGCCCTCACGGCTCTCAGGTCCTCACGGCTCTCAGGCCTCACGCCTCTCAGGCCCTCACGCCTCTCAGGCCCTCCACGGCTCTCAGGTCCTCACGGCTCTCAGGCCTTCACGCCTCTCAGGCCCTCACGGCTCTCAAGCCCTCACGGCTCTCATGCTCTTATGTCTCTCAGGTCCTCACGCTCTCAGGCCTCACGGCTCTCAAGCCCCTCACGGCTCTCAAGCCCTCGAGCCTCTCAGGTCCTCACGGCTCTCAGGCCCTCACGCCTCTCAGGCCCTCACGGCTCTCAAGCCCTCACGGCTCTCTCAAGCCCTCACGGCTCTCAGGTCCCTCACGGCTCTCAGGCCCTCACGCCTCTCAGGCCCTCACGGCCCTCAGGCCCTCACGGCTCTCATGCTCTTATGTCTCTCAGGTCCTCACGGCTCTCAGGTCCTCACGCCTCTCAGGCCCTCACGGCTCTCAGGCCCTCACGCCTCTCAAGCCCTCACGCCTCTCAGGCCCTCACGGCTCTCAGGCCCTCACGGCTCTCAGGCCCTCACGGCTCTCAGGCCCTCACGCCTCTCAGGTCCTCACGGCTCTCAGGCCCTTACGGCTCTCAAGCCCTCACGCCTCTCATGTCCTCACGCCTCTCAGGCCCTCACGGCTCTCAGGCCCTCACGGCTCTCAGGCCCTCACGGCTCTCAGGCCCTCACGCCTCTCAGGCCCTCACGGCTCTCAGGCCCTCACGGCTCTCAGGCCTCACGCCTCTCAGGCCTCACGGCTCTCAAGCCCTCACGGCTCTCAGGTCCTCACGGCTCTCAGGCCCTCACGCCTCTCAGGCCCTCACGCCTCTCAGGCCCTCACGGCTCTCAGGTCCTCACGGCTCTCAGGCCTTCACGGCTCTCAGGCCCTCACGGCTCTCAAGCCCTCACGGCTCTCATGCTCTTATGTCTCTCAGGTCCTCACGCCTCTCAGGCCCTCACGGCTCTCAAGCCCTCACGGCTCTCAAGCCCTCGAGCCTCTCAGGTCCTCACGGCTCTCAGGCCCTCACGCCTCTCAGGCCCTCACGGCTCTCAAGCCCTCACGGCTCTCAAGCCCTCACGGCTCTCAGGTCCTCACGGCTCTCAGGCCCTCACGCCTCTCAGGCCCTCACGGCCCTCAGGCCCTCACGGCTCTCATGCTCTTATGTCTCTCAGGTCCTCACGGCTCTCAGGTCCTCACGCCTCTCAGGTCCTCACGCCTCTCAGGCCTTCACGCCTCTCAGGCCCTCCGGCTCTCAGGTCCTCACACCTCTCATCCCTCACTGTTCTCAGGTCCTCACGGCTCTCAGGCCCTCATGGCTCTCAGCCCCTCACGGCTCTCAGGTCCTAACGCCACACAGGCCCTCACGGCTCTCATGTCCTCACGGCTCTCAGGCCTTCACGGCTCTCAGGCTCTTACGGCTGTCAACTTAATTATAATATATATATATATATATATATATATATAGAGAGAGAGAGAGAGAGAGAGAGAGAGAGAGAGAGAGGGAGGAGAGAGAGAGAGAGAGAGAGAGAGGAGAGAGGAGAGAGAGAGAGAGAGAGGAGCCTCACAACAGCCGGATGCCCAGCAGTAAGGGAGCCACCCCAACTATGCACATCTGATGGCAGCCAAAAGCGTCCAGATGGTATCACCCTTCAAGCCTGGACAGACGGCAAGCAGGTGGTGTGGGACTACACATGTGCATCTACCTTGGCTGATACCTATCTCCAATACACCAGGGAGGAAGAGGGGCAGCTGCCACCTTCAGGGAGTCCCAAAAGTCGAGGAAATATGGAGAACTTGCCCATCATTATATGTTTTATTCCCATAGGATCGGAGACCCTTGGCTCATGGGGAAAGAGTGCATCTAAGTTCCTCAAGGAGCTGGGCAAAATACTCAACAGGGTAACTAGGGATCCCAGGGCATCTAGTTTTCTGTTCCAGCGACTCAGCGCTGCTGTTCAGAGGGGTAATGCATGCTGTATTCTGGGCACGCGCCCCAGCTCTGAGGATCTGGATGAGATTTTCCCATTATAATCAGTGACAAACATGTAACAATATGTACTAGACATGTATCTCTCACACCTCGTGTACTTTATATGCCATCTTTATATCAACAATGTATCTCTTAAATCTTTGTACCATATATATATATATATATATATATATATATATATATATATATATATATATATATATATATATATATATATATACCACGCCTGCTGGCGTGGAGGAGGGAGCCAGTTTGTGGTGCTCCATATATTTTGTGTGTAAACGAGGAATCTACATGTGTGGGAAGGGCCAGTTCAAGCAGACGTCATCGTGAGTATCCACTGGAGATTACAGAGTCATGACAATCTTCTGCATCAGGCCGTTGCTTCTATATCAGTGAAAGTGCAGTGTGATTGTTGGGAGTTGAGTAGTTAGAGGATGCGGTGTTGAGGGGATCCCTCCAGTGTAGGTGTGGGGGAGGTTTGTTTACCCTCTGTTTGGCCGGGGTTGGGGGGAGAGTGGCCGCCCAGTACTCGTCTTTTGATGATGAACAGAACACCACCTTGGTTAACAGTGAGAACACGGCGATCAGTGTGCCAAATGGCGAGGTTGTTTCTAAGTATATCAATTAGCAAAAGTTAGCAATGTGCATCTTAAGTGAACATATAGGGCCACTCCCCTCACCCCCCATTCCTGGTCTAGGCCTACTGACTTCCTGACCAAGAGTGTTGCCGTTTAGTGCCTCACGAATTACTCACACTCCCGCTCACTACTCTCCCACCCCCATCCCCCATGCATCCATGCTGTCCTTCACCGGTACCCCACAGCTGGCGCCCTCCCACCCACACCATGTCACAAGAAGTGCAGGGTTCCCAGGAATCTCCAGGACAGAGCCAACGCCTTGGAACCCGTCCCCGAGGCATCTGCCAGGTGTGCCATAGGGAATGTGCACTCAATCCTCTACTGGCAACATCCGTGCACACAATGGATGTCTAGGCTCCAGGAGGGCTCCAAATGGAAACAGCCAACAGACCCTCCCAGCAGACAGAGCTGACAGCCACCCTGACTTCACCTCTACAGAGGACCTAAAAGCTGCAATCAAATTAACATCCACCAGGACGCTGACACACATCCCCAAAGCAGCTCGCCATGAAGCTGCCAGCAAATTCGCTGACCTCTTGAAGAAAGTCAACGATGCTCCTGCAAACAATGGATCCTGGCACAACCTTCTGCTTTTTGGCAATGCCTGTTTGGCTGTCCCACCAAGGAGGGACAAGTCACTAGCTACATCTGTTATCAGGGCAATAAATGCATTCCCTAGAGATGACAACCTTGTCCGTATCCTCCAGGACGTCAAACACCCGCCAGGCAAATGTCAACAACAGGACACCAGACGCCTCAAAAATCAGGGCCCACATTAGCAGAAAAATAGAAGAGGGTAATACTATCGGAGCACTGAGGCTTATAACCAGTGAGGATACCATCGCTCCTAAGGATATCATTACAGCACAAGCCCTGAAGGACAAACATCCGCCCAGGGCTCCCAATACCAACATTGACCCCTTGACATTGCAGCAGGTCAAGAACATTTAACCTTACGGGACGCCGATGTGTATAAAGCTGCTATGTCTTTCCCACAGGGCTCAGCAGGAGGTTTCACTGGTTTAAGGCCACAACACTTGAAACAAATGCTCAATCCAGGTCTTGGTGAGGTCTCTGAGAGATTGTTGTCTGAACTCACCAAATTTTCCAATGGGTGCCTGGCTGGTAGTGTCCCACAGACCATTAGACCCCTTTTCTTGGTGCCTCACTGTGTGCCCTCCGGAAAAAGGATGGAGGAATCAGGCCCATTGCAGTGGGCAACACCCTTCGGCGCCTAGTTGCCAAGGCTGCAGTACGAAGGGTGAGTCAAGATGCTGCCTCAATGTTGAAACCAACTCAGCTCGGTTTTGGTGTTCAACAAGGCTGTGAAGCAGCTGCCCATGCAGCCCGAGTATACATCAACAACATGTCCAATGAAAAAGCCTTAATCAAATTGGACTTTGCCAATGCTTTCAACTCAGTCAGAAGGGATGCTGCTCTCCAAGCAGTTTCTAGGCACTTTCCTTCCCTCTATCCCTTCATAGAATCGTGTTATAGTGTGGCTTCTAAACTTTTGTTTGGGGACCATGAAATTGACTCGTGTGAGGGTGTGCAACAGGGGGACCCTCTTGCTCCCTTTCTATTCTGTCTAGCCATCAAGGATGTCACAGAAACATTGTCCAGTGAGCTCAATATCTGGTTCTTGGATGACGGGACCCTAGCTGGCACTACACAATCTCTCCTGGGAGACATCAGGAAAATTAAAGATATGGTAGGCAGCCTGGGCCTATCTTTAAACCCCACCAAATGTGAGATAGTTTCCACCAATCCACAGATGATCCAGGACATTAGGGCTGTTTACCAGGGGCACGAGCCATCGATCCAGCCAACAGCACTCTCCTTGGTGCTCCCTTGGGCCCAATGCCATCGATCTGGTCCTGGAAAAAAATCTCCGACCTCAGGACGATGGAAGGTAGGATGAAAGACATTGATACACATGATGCCTTCTACCTACTCACCAGGTGCCTGTCAATCCCAAAACTTACATACTTCCTGAGATGTTCCCAGCCTTCAACAGCCCGAAACTCGAGGAATACGACTCTCTCCTCAAGACCATGCTAGAGAGTGTATTGAATCTTTCCCTCGAAGATGGACAGTGGTTGCAAGCTTCACTTCCAGTCAGACTTGGGGGCTGGGAGTACGCAAATCCTCCCAGATTGCCCTACCAGCCTTCTTATCCTCTTCCATAGCATCAAATGAGCTAATAAAACAAATTCTTCCATACAACCTCAGTGATTCAGCAGGAATACAGGACCCTAGCTACACCAGTGCCATCACTGAATGGGAGACTCTTGCTGCTCCAACACCAAAACCTAGTGAAGAACAGGCCTACAAACAGTCAAGCTGGGACAGCCCCATTGTTGAAAAGATACTTGCCAATATGCTCAGGGCCGTAACATCAGACAGGAGACTGCCCGTCTCCTAGCCGTGAGTGCACCTCACTCTGGGGACTTCCTCCAAACAGTTCCCATTTCGGCCATGGGAACACGCCTGGACCCTAAGACCCTTCGTATTGCAGTGGCTCTGCGCCTTGCTGCCCCATTCACACGGAATATACGTGTATTTGCGGCGATGCGCAAGCCGACCAATATGGTCTACATGGTCTTAACTGTTCTAAAACCAAGGGTTGGCATGCAAGACACAATGAGGTCAACGACATCATAAAGAGAACCCTCGCTACAGCTGGATGCCCAGCCGAGAGAGAGCCTCGATCACTAGCAGCCAACAACGCCCACAACCCAGCAAACCGCCCGACGGGATCACCATCTATCCTTGGAAGAATGGCAAGCTCTTAGCATGGGATTATACCTGCGTGTCGACACTGGCTGACACCTACATCCATCACAGTGTTGGGCGACAGGGAGGAGCTGCTGACCACAGAGAGGAGTACAAGATCGGCAAGTACAGGGACATAAGCCAACAGTATAAATTTGTCCCAGTGGGATCGGAGACCTTGGGAGCGTGGGGAAAAATGCAACACGTTTCCTTAAAGAGCTGGGTTCCAGACTCATCGACACCACCAGGGACCCAAGGGCAGCCACGTTCATGTTCCAGCGTCTCAGCGTGGCCATCCAGAGGGGAAACGCATGCTGCATACTCGGCTCGCGCCCGGCTTCGGAGGAGCTGGAGGAGATTCATAATCTTTGACATATTGTACCATTGTATTCATGTTCATGTTTGTGTGTTTTATAAATGTATTCTGTCTATTAATAAAGCATTTATATGTATGTATGTGTGTATATAGGATGGGGTGGTAGGAGAAGTGGAATATTCAAACGGCTTCAGGAAGAAATCCAAATATTCTTCCTTGATGCCTTTTTACCCACTTCTCCGAGGCTATGGGTCCCACAATTTGCACCAGAGGTGGACCCCATTATATATATATATATATATATATATATATATGGGCGTCGGGGCCCATGCTAATTTCCCTGTGGTGTATATAAATATACTTAGTTGGGTGACTCTTACTGTAGCCAGCTGGCTGAGTGGCTTACTCACTGGCCTGCAGTTTCAGGACTCACTTGCCATGGCTTCAAACCTCACCCGTTCCGTGGTTGGGTGACAGCTGACTCAGCCACATCACAGAACTCCGACTGTAAGCTCTATGGCAGACTGAGACAGCCATTCCACCAACTTCACAACTACCACCAGTACCTTAACTCAGCAATAAACTTGGGCTTTCCCCCCCGATACTGCTTCCCATGCGTCTCACTAACCAGCGATATATTACCGAACTCATCATCACAGTTCCAGGATACATCTTCCTCACCCTCTCTCTCTCTCTCTCTCTCTCTCTCTCCCTCTCTCTTGTTTAAACGTCAACATCAATAAATATGAAAATCTCCTCTCGTACTTCCAGTGCTGAGGTTACCTCCCCTCTCCATCCACCTCCCCTCCCCATCTCCCCGGGGAGCTGAGGCCGCCTAGGCTGATAAACAAGGTGGGATAAAAATGAGAGAAAGAGAGTTGACAGCCCAGTGAGGTTGGAAGAGAGAGTGAGAATAGAGGGAGTGGGACGGGGAGGGGGTGGAAGAGGGAGAGGGAGTGGAAGAGGGACAGGGAGTGGGAGAGGGAGAGCGAGTGAGTCAATTGTTTGATTGTTGTTGTTATTGCGTTCGTCAAGGGAAAAATCCCTAACATATGCCTTTGTTATATGATAACACGTCCAGTGTTGTTGTGTTCACCATGGTAGGAGTGTCCAGTGTTGTAGTGGTCACCATGGTAGGAGTGTCCAGTGTTGTAGTGGTCACCATGGTAGGAGTGTCCAGTGTTGTAGTGGTCACCATGGTAGGAGTGTCCAGTGTTGTTGTGTTCACCATGGTAGGAGTGTCCAGTGTTGTAGTGGTCACCATGGTAGGAGTGTCCAGTGTTGTAGTGGTCACCATGGTAGGAGTGTCCAGTGTTGTAGTGGTCACCATGGTAGGAGTGTCCAGTGTTGTTGTGTTCACCATGGTAGGAGTGTCCAGTGTTGTAGTGGTCACCATGGTAGGAGTGTCCAGTGTTGTAGTGGTCACCATAGTAGGAGTGTCCAGTGTTGTAGTGGTCACCATGGTAGGAGTGTCCAGTGTTGTAGTGGTCACCATGGTAGGAGTGTCCAGTGTTGTAGTGGTCACCATGGTAGGAGTGTCCAGTGTTGTAGTGGTCACCATGGTAGGAGTGTCCAGTGTTGTAGTGGTCACCATGACGTGGCCTAGTATACGCAACACTAGTGTTGCAGTGGTCACCAGGACGTGGCCTGGTATACACATCACCAGTGTTGTGGTGGTCACCAGGATGTGGCCTAGTATACGCAACACTAGTGTTGCAGTGGTCACCAGGACGTGGCCTGGTATACACATCACCAGTGTTGTGGTGGTCACCAGGACGTGGCCTGGTATACACAACACCAGTGTTGTGGTAGTCACCAGGACGTGGCCTGGTATACACAACACCAGTGTTGTGGTGGTCACGAGGACGTGGCCTAGTATACGCAACACTAGTGTTGCAGTGGTTACCAGGACGTGGCCTGGTATACACAACACCAGTGTTGTGGTAGTCACCAGGACGTGGCCTGGTATACACAACCCAGTGTTGTGGTGGTCACCAGGACGTGGCCTAGTATACGCAACACTAGTGTTGCAGTGGTCACCAGGGCGTGGCCTGGTATACACAACACCAGTGTTGTGGTGGTCACCAGGACGTGGCCTGGTATACACAACATTCTACAAGCATTACTCTCCAACAACAATGTAAGTCTTCTAAAGTAGGTTACACACGTGTTGGAAAATTGGCGCTGATCAGACGTCTTTCTCAAATAATCACACGCAAACCGAAACCAGAAATGGTTTTACAAAATTGACAAAGGAGCACCAGCCCATCCTCATAGATGCATAACACTTTCCAAGGTATAGATCAGTAGCTTTGGAAATTTGAAGCCAAATGGAAAAACAATCTGTCAGCTACTCAACGTTATCCCCTACAGGGGATACCCCAACATGGCAGCCACTGGTCAGTGACGGACTACATCAAAACGACCGCTGGTATACCTCTCATTCTTTAATCAACGTAAGGTGTATTAATTTCATATTTAATGTTCGGGAGGGAGGGAAGTTATTGTCGGAGGATGAGGCTGTGCCCTCCATCTTGCATGAGGGATGGCACGTCACTGATGAGGAAGAGTGACCTTGTTAAATGCGATTAATATCAAGAATAAATTAATGACAAAGAAGACATATAAATCACGAGGAGTTACAAAGCCATTGTGACTACCTGGAGAGGCATATGCCTAGGCTCTTTTTAATAACCGTAGGCAGTATCTGAGCAAGAGCATTAAGAATATAATGTATATATGTAGTCAAGGAACTTGAAGGTACATTAACTACGTGGAAAATGCACAAGCGCTGGAGTGCTGCGTAGCCCCGCGCTCCAGGAAAGACGGGAGGTGAGTCGTCCAGTTAGCCTCCACGTAACTTTATTTCTCATTGGAAGCACAGGAAGGGTAATTACCCATGATAACCCAAGACAACTAAGCAGTGTGGTTTATTTCCACCGACTTTTTAGGTTCTTTCCCATGGTGCGAGATACATTAAGTTTATTATTTTTTATGTATCTGTTTACTGCTAGGTAAATAGGGGTAGCAAGTACTAGGAGACTTGTCCACATGTCCCGCCTTGAACAAGATTGAATCCGGATTCTTCGGTTGTGAGCCATACTCGCTACCTCTGAGTTTCATTTTCGTGTCACCTGTGAAAGCAGTATTTCACGTCAAGTCAGGTATTTCCTCTACTACACACTGAGCATGTGAGAGGAAGAGCATCTGTATCTTACCATTTATGGTTTCTGGGGTAACTTCCCCGCTCCTGGTTGCTAGCCGGATCAGTCAATCTATTTGTGTTTGCAGTGTGCAGTCCAGCGTAAGTTCCACAGCCTGGCTGATCAGGAACTGTCTGGAGGAACCCTGCAAGATATCCCCTCTTGAAAACAGTTAATGTTGGTATATTGGTAATTCCCTTGTATACAAAGTATTACACAAGAGTTGCAAAATGAACACATTAGCAACAGCAGAGTCAATACAAGAGTGCTCTGGAGAACAAGTGTGGATGAAAAATCTATTATTTTTTATGGATTATTTACATTTTAGTTTTTAGTAACATGGTGTTCTAGGTGGGTGTGAGATGTCTATGTTGATGTGGAATTGATGTATGTGATATTGCCACTGTAGTGTATGGAGAAACTGACGAGTGGAGGTGTTATAATGTTGATATGAAGCGGGAGATAGGTCGGTGGAAGAGGTGTTGATGTATACATGGAGGGGAGGCAGACGGGGGACACAGCGTATAACGACAGCAGAGAACATTATCAAGATTGATATCACAGCCTGCAGGACCCATCGACCAGCGGACAACTAACGGCGTGAAAGATATACATTCAATTGCCTCGCCAAGTGAAGGATAACTCAATGCTCTCCCAATACTTTCCACCATTTTATGGGCTGCGAGGTTTATGGTTTGTGTTAGCTGAGGAAGGGCCCATGCTGAGAGGGGTCACAAATTCTGCACTCACGAGTTCTCTACAAGCTAAGAGAGGGAGTTCTCAGGAACACCGGAACACCGACTGTACACTTCTGTGTTTTATACGAGCCGAGAGGTTCAGTGACTGCACTGGAGAGTTCTTTACGAGCGAGAGGGGTCGCTGGCTCTGCACTCAGTTCTATACTATAGAGGAGATACGGAGTTTGCTGCATCTCTTCCAATTCTCTCTTAAACAGCCAGCACCCAATGTTAAGTAAAGCCCTTCTCCGCCACTGACTATAAGAGGTTTGACATGAAATTAAAAACAAATCGAATAAAGGGAAAACAGGACACATTATACAGAGATAAACACAGATAAGACAGAATCCACCTGTTGCAGGAAAGGAGCTGCACAATGTTAGTCGAGTCACAACAAGAGATGCTTTACAGAAAGACATCCATACGTAAAGTAATAAAGCATAATAATGTAATAAGGTTAAAGAAAGCCTAGTGCTAGGGGCTCTCAATGTAGGTGTTGCTTTGGGTATGAAGACCAGGGTATTCTTGGTTATTTTGGGGGCGTTTAAGGGGGACTGGACAATTTATTATTCCCCCCAAAGAGATGCATCAGATAAAATTATTTTTAAAGATTTATATTATTTTAAAATGAATAACATTCTCTGTTATATATGCATAATCACTTTCATTGTAGCATACATAAATGCAAATAATTAATTAGATTGACAATAAGTAATATAGACGAGAGGAATAAACGATGCAATAGATAAATATCTACTCCCAAACGAAAATATTGATGAAATGCAATGTAGATATACAGACACAGCAGCTACATGTGAGACACAGGATGAAGTAGAGATGTGAACCTGAGTTCACTATACAAGAGTAAGGAACATGTTTGTAATTTAAAAAAAAAAGTATAAAAAAAAACTGACTGGTTAGGCCTACAAGATAAAAAGTTAAATACTCCACCAAGAATATGAAAAATTACTCCGCCACAACACATGGAAACGTACGAAACGAGATGATTTTTGCATAAAGTAAAATATAAAGGAATATATACATACACAAGTATTTTTTTTATCCCCAAGTCAGTATAACAGATCATGGTGACCATAAGTCAGCTATCACCGCTATCCTCCTCATGAACTCACTCTGATATAACATAATACACCAACACCCATACTTCCCCACTGTTTAAGGATTTCTGGCAAAGCATAAATCCTTTCAAACCTGGTCCTAGTACAAGATTAATCCGGTAACAGCTTCTTTATAGAAAACTCTGTTGTTAGACTTCCACATGATACATCAACATAGCAGCACAGCAGCACAGCAGCACAGCAGAACAGCAGCACAGCAGCAGCTCGCAGGGAAGGCCACAATAACACATGAGCAGCAGGCTGCAGAACCCGTGACCGGGTAATGACGGCCACCGTCTTCCGAGTTTAAAACTGGTAACCATTAGAACGCCGTGATGTCCTCTGACACCTGAAGCTGATCAGAGGCCGCTCCGGGAGTTGACGCCCAGCGGAACAATACAAAATCGTCCAAGTACAAGGTGGACTCCGTCAGTGATAACTTTGTAATATGATTGCAATGAAAACACGTGATGTTCAAAATGCTACCCTGCAGAACCCCCTCCTCCTCCTCCTCCTCCAGGGAAAACTCCCACTAGTAGCACAAAGCGACCCTCATCTTCAATGATCTGTTACTCAGAAGCTCTTGCAGAAACTGGAACGAGAGTCTGGAGACGGCAACGAATGCCAAATCTCCATGTTGTATCATAAGGTTTCTCCAGGTAGATGAAAAATGTCAAGGTATGAATCTGGTGAAGCCTTCTTGGGTGTTACCAGCCAGGGCAACGAAGGAGCCAGTTGTCGAGGGGAACTTGCAGAAGCCAAACTGCACCAAGAAGACTCGGCTTTCATCTCCAACTACAAGACCAGACGAACATTCAGTATGATCTTCAGCAACTTGCAGATGTGACTAGTCACAGAGATCGGACAGTACTTCGCAGCTTCCCAGGAGTCCCGCCCTGAACTGAGGACACCCAGAGCCACAGACTGCCGCTAACTGTAAGCAATCACCACACTTATCTAAATACTGTTAAATATGTCAAATGAAAACATACAGCGGATGGAGGCACAGCAACATGTCGCAATGTACTCTGTATCCTCCTCTCTCCCCCTCCCTCTCTCCCCCTACCTCTCTCCCCCTCCCTCTCTCCCTCTCCCCCTCTCCCCCTGTCTTAATATCACGTTTCATTTATTCTTGTTTTGTAAAATAAGTTTCAGTGTGATAATTTATGGAGGGAAAATAAAAACACTGAGCCGAACGAATATACAGATTTTTATATAAAAACAGAAGTTTCCGTTGCCGAGGCAGACTGTCACTATAGATATATCTGTCATGGACAGATGCTGAATGATGTAAATTATTCCTTTTCTTATTCAGATAAGCTTATCACCGTCTTATTCATCTAGCTGTCCTTGTTATAGTTGCATATTTATATTGTTCTGGCTGTTCTTGTTACCTTTCTTGTTCTTATTCTTTTTTCATCTTCGTTTCTTTTCCTTGTTTTTGTTACCTTCAGTCTAGTTCTCGCAGTCTGTGTTTACAACTAAAAACAAATGCATGAATTGTTTTATAATTAAATGAATGACAAACTTAGGCAAGTTACTAAAATATCATTCTACAATTAATTTAATATCGAAATTGATAACGAACCAATAAATCAGCCATCACATCAATGGCTTCACAGCCATACGTGGGAGTCGTAATATATTTACGTTAACCAATTCTACGGACTTCAAACTCGTATTATTTTACAAATATATATGTAAACGTTAGAGGCAGAAGTATTGCTCTGACATATATATGAGAAAATCACGTCAAATATTTCCAAGGAAATTATTAAAAGAAAAATTGCAGTGGTAAAATTGATGCGTTGGAAAAAGCAGTTTTGTGAGGGAAGCCTCGCTGAGACAGATGTGCTGGATTTGTGTCGGCGTTTATATGAATTGGATCTGGAGGTCCCCCCCAAAAAAAAAGGTTGAGGCTGGAGTTGGATAGATATTTCCCCTTTGCGACTGAGGATGTGAAGGCGTCCTCGTATGTGAGAGTCCTAGAATAGTTTAGACGTCATCTTGGAGGACGCTAACGAGTGATCATTAGTGAGAGTCCAGGAATAGTTCTGGAGTCATTGGATAATGCTAGTGAGTGCTCATTAGTGAGTCCTGGAATAGTTCAGGAGTCGTATTGGAGGATGTTAGTGAGTGATCCTTCGAAATAGTACTAGAAGAGTTTAGATGCTCTTGAAGGATACTAATGCTCCTTCTAGAGTCCTGGAATCGTTTAGGAGCTTCATTGTAGGATACTAGTGCTCCTTAGAGAGAGCCTTAGAATAGTTTAGACGCCGTCTTAGAACAAGTGAGGTTAGTAAATGTGGAGACAGTCTGAGGAATATTAATATGTGGAGATAAAGTAATAAACCATTAGTAAAATAAAAGGGAACTATGTGTAGAGCAACCCTTTATTTATATGCGATGTTTCGCTCAATGTATAACTTCACTTAGAGCTAAATATGGCGTAAATATAATGTTGTTCTGCACATAGTGTCTACCATGCTAGTCGTAGGAATATTAGGAAACAGTTTAGTGCAAAGATAGTGATGGTAGATACTGTAGAACAGTTAAGTATAAGGATAGTGATAGACACCTGGTACACAACAGTTGAGTGTAGATAGTGATGATAAACACCTGGTGTAGAACACTACAGTGTAAACATAGTGATGGACCACACTGGGTAGAGCTTTATCAAGTGTTGAAAAACTGAAGGAACTGCGTGGCGAGTCTATGTTAAATACAATGATTCCCTCGAAGCAAGACAACAAGACCAGACTACTGAAGTTCAAACAGTGAACGTTCGGAAGAGGGACAGCAGCTGAAACTAAACTATCCAGGCAGAACTCTGAGAATACACACACACACACACACAATCAGTGAAGAGGCGGAGCCAGGGAGCGACTGCCGCCCCGACCCCTGCAACCACAAATAGGCGAGTACACACACACACACACACACAATATATATATATATATATATATATATATATATATATAAATATATATATATATATATATATTATATATATATATGCATCTTATGCAGGAGGGTCTCTAGTTAGACCGAAAGTATTCGAATTATTTCTTTACTTTTAAATGTGGATTTTTCCTATCTATGTTCTTAGTAATAAATGGCATCAATAATGACACCGGGGCTTCGAACAAAACCTCTTGGAGAAGCTACGGAGGTTGGAACACTCTGAGAGAGAAAGGAGGATCGAACACATCAAGGAGGCTAAGGTCAACACTTCCCAGCTGCCACACAGAAGGCCAGAACTACTGACGTTCGAACATTTCCACAGAGGTTATGGAAGTTCGAACATTTCCTTCAGATGTTATGGAAGTTCGAACATTTCCTACAGAGGTTATGGAAGTTCGAACATTTTCTACAGAGGTTATGGAAGTTCGAACATTTCCTACAGAGGTTATGGAAGTTCGAACATTTCCTACAGAGGTTATGGAAGTTCGAACATTTCCTTCAGATGTTATGGAAGTTCGAACATTTCCTACAGAGGTTATGGAAGTTCGAACATTTCTCAGAGTTGGAAGTTCAACATTTCTAGAGGTTATGGAAGTTCGAACATTTTCTACAGAGGTTATGGAAGTTCGAACATTTCCTACAGAGGTTATGGAAGTTCGAACATTTCCTTCAGAGGTTATGGAAGTTCGAACATTTCCTTCAGAGGTTATGGAAGTTCGAACATTTCCTTCAGAGGTTATGGAAGTTCGAACATTTCCTTCAGAGGTTATGGAAGTTCGAACATTTCTACAGAGGTTTGGAAGTTCGAACATTTCCTTCAGAGGTTATGGAAGTTCGAACATTTCCTTCAGAGGTTATGGAAGTTCGAACATTTCCTTCAGAGGTTATGGAAGTTCGAACATTTCCTTCAGAGGTTATGGAAGTTCGAACATTTCCTTCAGAGGTTATGGAAGTTCGAACATTTCCTTCAGAGGTTATGGAAGTTCGAACATTTCCTACAGAGGTTATGGAAGTTCGAACATTTCCTTCAGAGGTTATGGAAGTTCGAACATTTCCTTCAGAGGTTATGGAAGTTCGAACATTTCCTTCAGAGGTTATGGAAGTTCGAACATTTCCTTCAGAGGTTATGGAAGTTCGAACATTTCCTCAGAGGTTATGGAAGTTCGAACATTTCCTTCAGAGGTTATGGAAGTTCGAACATTTCCTTCAGAGGTTATGGAAGTTCGAACATTTTCTACAGAGGTTATGGAAGTTCGAACATTTTCTACAGAGGTTATGGAAGTTCGAACATTTCCTTCAGAGGTTATGGAAGTTCGAACATTTTCTACAGAGGTTATGGAAGTTCGAACACATCTAAAGGAGAAAAACCTTCCTTAATCTCTACTTCTCTCTTGCTATCTTATTCACTTTTTGAAAAACAATTTTCTCTTTAATCTCTCCCTTCCCCTTCCCTCCCTTCCCACTTCCTCCACTTCCCACTTTCCTCCACTTCCCACTTCCCTCCACTTCCCACTTCCCACTTCCCTCCACTTCTCACTACCTTTACTAAAGTATTTAATTACATCAACATTAAAAATTGCTTCTTTGATAAAAATTGGAATGAAATTTCCTTCAATTATTGTGCCGGCATTCTGGAGAGTTAGGCGCTGTATGACCCTTGTGGGTTTACCGCTTAGTTATCATTATGATAATAATGGAGAGTGAGGCTACACTGTGACCGAGTGCTCATTATACACACGTGCACACGTGCATGCACACATTTATGCCCTCGTACCGTAAATGCAAGGTCATGAAAACTGAGGGATGGACAAGAAGACCTATAGCACGATCGCTAAAGCACTCAGCTCACACAATGAGGTTCAGGGGTCGATGCCCGGTACGGGTGTAAACATTAGAACGTTTTTTCCTTAAGGCACCTGCTGCCCATGTTCACCTATCAGTAAAATAGGTACCTGGATGTTAGTCGACTGGTGTGGGTCGCATTCTGGGGTCAAAACTGACCTAATTTGCCCGAAATGCTCTGCATAACAAGCGGCTTTTTATATAATATACTGTATGTCATTGATGTCAGCTGAACTGTATACCTTGTACATCTTTTGCATTTGACACTCAAAGGCTAACAAGCGTACAAACATACACATATATAAGTATTTTCACATACACTTATACATTTCGACACACGCAATTTACGCATACACCATTACATATACACTTGCATACATAAAAAACACACACTCACTCCCAGGTACTTGTAGAAATAAAGATTTTAATTATTATAGGGGGGATAGAGGCTACAGACTTCACTCAGAGAGAAAACCTGGAGGTGCATAGTGAATCGTATAACGCCGGAGACTCACATCAGCCGAATAACCTCTGCAGCCAATACTCGTCTGACAAATCTAAAGCAGCCTTCAGGAATGTCAACAGAGTCATTCCGGGCCCTGTATACAACACGTTAGGCCCATCTTGTACTACTCAGCACCAGTATGGAAACCGCACCTGAAAAAGCATGTTAAGAAACAGGAGAAAGTGCAGAAGTTTGCAACAAGGATTGTTCCTGAGCTAAGGGGCATGAGCTGTGAGCAGAGACTAACGAATTGAACCTAACGACATTAGATGAAAGAACCAGGGGAGAAGGACATGATTTCAGCATGCATAATATTCATGGGAATTGATAAGGTAGACAGGGAGAGGCTGAGAGGCGAGGAACGGAAACTCGGAGACACCGATGGGCTACAGAATGTTAGGAAGTATTTCTTCAGCCTCAGAGTGGTCAAGAAATAGAACTATTATGGTGAGGAAATGGTGGAGGCAGGCTCTATACATAGTTTAAAAGCAGGTATGATAGGGCACACGAGGCTAAGAGGAGTGAATCTGGAAAGGTATTAAGAGGCAGGCCAGGGTCTGAAAGCCGACCTCTGCAACCCAAATAGGTGAGTATAAACAGGTAAGTACACATCTCTCTCTCTCTCCCCCGTTTCATTGGTGATTATAAATGAGTATCTGTGCTGCTCTACTGTTGCTGCTGCTGTTGCTGCTATGTTACTACTGTTGGTACTGTTGCTGCTGGTTCTATTACCCCGAATGTTTTTTCTGTCATTCTCCTTCACACAGGATGGTTTTCTCAAGATAAAGAAATATGTCAGTCTGAGTAGCATATAGTTGGTAGAAAAAAAAATACAAATCGTATAGAGAATCACACACAATACTACAACTAGCTCTGCCTCTCACAATTTATACTGTTCCCACTTTGGCTCAACAGTGTTGGTATACGACACTCACAAACTCAAGGTGAACGACGAGAATATCCAGCCTGCTACATGGTTTCAGAGGTCCGAGTATTCAAGACTATCAGTCTGAAGTCTTTGATACTCAGGCTTTCCATTACCTAGTGCTGCACGGTGTGGATCCCTTCGGCAGATCATGCCCTTAGAATGCTGAGGATTAGGGAAGTTTGTCTGCAGATTTGGATGTTGTTTGTCATAACTACATCCCAGAATGAACCTAGCGGCGACTACATTAAACAACAGTCAAGAAAGTGAATTAGTTTATAAAAGTGATAATGTCCTATCACCACTGGAAACTAAAAACTCTACGATAGATTTCAGCTACAAATACGTAAGCATAAATAGGCAATATATGAATCAAAATTATTTTTTTTACATCAGTCTTTTCCCACCGAGGAGGCGTGACCCAAAGAACATAGATTCAAGATCGTTTATTCACTAACTTCCTTGCCAGATAATTCAACTGATTCTCAGAATTTCGTTTTTTCCAGGATGCAGCACTTTACTGCCTACTTCCAAAATCTAAGTCAGAATATAATAACCAAGCTGCATTTCTGAGAGATATTCCCTCTCCATATCCCATATTTCAGGCCTCCTGTACCTCAAAACAGGTTAGAAGTCTAGGAACTGCACCTCGGCTCCCTCATGAAACCTAAGAGCTATAAGTCAACGGTTGACTTATAGTGGGGTTGACTGTCAACCCCACTTTGGTGTTGTTTTGCAGCTCTTGAATACTTTCATCAAGCTTAGTGTGCAATTTAACACCTCAAAAGACCTAGGAGCTGGAGATCAACACTTCAGGAAGCACAGGTGTAAGTCAATACCTTATGGAGATCTAGTTCAGAACTGTCGTAATATATGCAACAGATAAAACAATTGTGAACATAAATCCAGATATACTCCCTTTAATTCTATTTTTGGCCTAATTCCTAGGCCTTTTGTTTATTCATATGCTCCTGCGCTACCGTGCACAGGATGGACACGGGGTGCACAATACACTGGCAACTTCGATGGCAAAATCTAATTCAGAATTTTAGATTTATTAGGTATTCCCAAAAGAGAATACCTACTAGTGATCGTCAGAAAACAAAACTTCCTCAAAAGTTTTCTCTTTCACAGCAGATCGTCTTCAAACTTTCAACGCTGGTGCACCACACCTGCAGGAACAGCTGCATTGTTGTTGGCTGTGCATGTGATTCTTTGTCAGTTTTAGAGATAAAAGCGTAGCATTGGTTTCCGTGTAATTTGAAAATGCCTACTCTGGTCGACTTCAAACCTGAAATACTGACGGTGTTATTAGCTGTGTAAGTGACCCTGGCAATTTCCAAATGTTGCTTTTAAAGTCTGGTACTTTTAAAAGTGATATTTATCGTGTAACAACGGGGAAAATGACTCTTTTTAGTGGCTTCAGTTTTTAAACGCTGATGTACGTAACACATAAAAAAAAGATTGAACATAATTTTAGGCTGTGTAAATTGCAATTTTTCAATTTACTAAACATTAAATAAAAAATGAAAAATATTGTTATTGGAATTAGAAGTTTGAATCTACAAATTTAAAACGAAATTAATGTTGATTTCATACCCAATTGGAGTACTAAAAAACGGATGAAACCAAAAAATTTAGAATTTTATTATGCGTCAAATCTACAATATTTTTTTCTACGTAATTCTCTTTGTCCGCTAAGAAGATCATTTTTTATTTAACACCTATAACAAATTATAATGTTAAGCTTAATTCAAACGTTTAATATAATATAAGAATCAATAATTTAATAATCTTTAACAAAGAGCTGCTACCCTATTCTATATGACAGTTACACAGCGTAAACAAAAGCTGACTTTGTTATCCTTTCATATTTGATGGTATTATGTGATGTTGAAGCCTGACAGCCTGAGGTGGGAGACGTCAGTGTGATGATGAAGTTACTGTCCATGTTGTTCTGATAGCCGAGCTGTCAGCCTGAGGTGGGAGACGTCAGTGTGGTGATGATACTGCCCAGGTTACTCTGACATCTGAAGGTGGAGGAACTCTACGGGAAGTGCCCGCCACATTTCACTTAGTCATTTATATTTTGTTTCAGTGGGTTTAGAACTTTAGATATACACCAGCGGCTCCTGGGTCTGATTATTATTATTATTATTTTATATGCGTGAGGAATCGCTAAACCCGTAGGGACCACAAAGCATCCTAGTACGAAGAGATAATTTGATTCAAGCAAACGGCGGGTATCACCATTCCCTGGATAAAGAGCCTTTTACCGACATTGACAAGCCTCCCTTAAATAGCCCTGGGGTCTCTTGAGGATGTTGATCTACAGCTCATGGACTTTTTTGATGGAATTAAGATACAACCGATAGTATTTTTTATAATTTATCTGGTCTAGAAACTTGCACAGCACCCAGGGTGCGGCAAACGCATTATCTCTTTTTCGTGTTAGATAAAGTGGGTTGGGTTGTGAGAGACGGGGATACCTTCGAGGGAGTCAGTCCAGACAAGACACTTCTAGTTTTCATTATTACAATATAAGTTGATGAATGAGGCAGATTCGTTGTTGCTTTTTCGCTATATTAAGAGGGGAGCATTAAGCTAGAGGTGCAAGATTTCTTGTGTGTTGAGCTAAATCTCCAGGGTCTCTTTAGGGTGTTGAACTCAAGCGTCTGAACCTCCTGGGGAACGTATTTAGTTATAATGCCTATTTTTCTTCAGGGACTTGAACTGCTGCTTCTCTTGATCTTCAGTTATGAGGTACAGCTCTTGCCTGAGTTAAGGTACTGGGAGCCGAGATGTGTAATACCCAGTGTACAGCTCTTGCCTGAGTTAAGGTACTGGGAGCCGAGCTGTGTAATACCCAGTGTACAGCTCTTGCCTGAGTTAAGGTACTGGGAGCCGAGCTGTGTAATACCCAGTGTACAGCTCTTGCTGAGTTAAGGTACTGGGAGCCGGGTGTAATACCCAGTGTACAGCTCTTGCCTGAGTTAAGGTACTGGGAGCCGAGCTGTGTAATACCCAGTGTACAGCTCTTGCATGAGTTAAGGTACTGGGAGCCGGGCTGTGTAATACCCAGTGTACAGCTCTTGCCTGAGTTAAGGTACTGGGAGCCGAGCTGTGTAATACCCAGTGTACAGCTCTTGCCTGAGTTAAGGTACTGGGAGCCGAGCTGTGTAATACCCAGTGTACAGCTCTTGCCTGAGTTAAGGTACTGGGAGCCGGGCTGTGTAATACCCAGTGTACAGCTCTTGCCTGAGTTAAGGTACTGGGAGCCGGGCTGTGTAATACCCAGTGTACAGCTCTTGCCTGAGTTAAGGTACTGGGAGCCGAGCTGTGTAACACCCAGTGTACAGCTCTTGCCTGAGTTAAGGTACTGGGAGCCGGGCGTGTAATACCCAGTGTACAGCTCTTGCCTGAGTTAAGGTACTGGGAGCCGAGCTGTGTAATACCCAGTGTACAGCTCTTGCCTGAGTAAAGGTACTGGGAGCCGGGCGTGTAATACCCAGTGTACAGCTCTTGCCTGAGTTAAGGTACTGGGAGCCGAGCTGTGTAATACCCAGTGTACAGCTCTTGCCTGAGTTAAGGTACTGGGAGCCGGGCTGTGTAATACCCAGTGTACAGGTCTTGTCTGAGTTAAGGTACTGGGAGCCGAGCTGTGCAATACCCAGTGTACAGCTCTTGCCTGAGTTAAGGTACTGGGAGCCGGGCTGTGTAATACCCAGTGTACAGCTCTTGTCTGAGTTAAGGTACTGGGAGCCGAGCTGTGCAATACCCAGTGTACAGCTCTTGCCTGAGTTAAGGTACTGGGAGCCGGGCTGTGTAATACCCAGTGTACAGCTCTTGCCTGAGTTAAGGTACTGGGAGCCGAGCTGTGTAATACCCAGTGTACAGCTCTTGTCTGAGTTAAGGTACTGGGAGCCGAGCTGTGTAATACCCAGTGTACAGCTCTTGTCTGAGTTAAGGTACTGGGAGCCGGGCGGTGTAATACCCAGTGTACAGCTCTTGCCTGAGTTAAGGTACTGGGAGCCGAGCTGTGTAATACCCAGTGTACAGCTCTTGCCTGAGTTAAGGTACTGGGAGCCGAGCTGTGCAATACCCAGTGTACAGCTCTTGTCTGAGTTAAGGTACTTTGAGCCGGGCTGTGTAATACCCAGTGTACAGCTCTTGCCTGAGTTAAGGTACTGGGAGCCGGGCTGTGTAATACCCAGTGTACAGCTCTTGTCTGAGTTAAGGTACTGGGAGCCGAGCTGTGTAATACCCAGTGTACAGCTCTTGCCTGAGTTAAGGTACTGGGAGCCGAGCTGTGTAATACCCAGTGTACAGCTCTTGCCTGAGTAAAGGTACTGGGAGCCGGGCGGTGTAATACCCAGTGTACAGCTCTTGCCTGAGTTAAGGTACTGGGAGCCGAGCTGTGTAATACCCAGTGTACAGCTCTTGCCTGAGTTAAGGTACTGGGAGCCGAGCTGTGCAATACCCAGTGTACAGCTCTTGTCTGAGTTAAGGTACTTTGAGCCGGGCTGTGTAATACCCAGTGTACAGCTCTTGCCTGAGTTAAGGTACTGGGAGCCGGGCTGTGTAATACCCAGTGTACAGCTCTTGTCTGAGTTAAGGTACTGGGAGCCGAGCTGTGTAATACCCAGTGTACAGCTCTTGCCTGAGTTAAGGTACTGGGAGCCGAGCTGTGTAATACCCAGTGTACAGCTCTTGCCTGAGTTAAGGTACTGGGAGCCGGGCTGTGTAATACCCAGTGTACAGCTCTTGCCTGAGTTAAGGTACTGGGAGCCGAGCTGTGTAATACCCAGTGTACAGCTCTTGCCTGAGTTAAGGTACTGGGAGCCGAGCTGTGTAATACCTAGTGTACAGCTCTTGCCTGAGTTAAGGTACTGGGAGCCGGGCTGTGTAATACCCAGTGTACAGCTCTTGCCTGAGTTAAGGTACTGGGAGCCGGGCTGTGTAATACCCAGTGTACAGCTCTTGCCTGAGTTAAGGTACTGGGAGCCGGGCTGTGTAATACCCAGTGTACAGCTCTTGCCTGAGTTAAGGTACTGGGAGCCGAGCTGTATACCCAGTGTACAGCTCTTGCCTGAGTTAAGGTACTGGGAGCCGGGCTGTGTAACACCCAGTGTAGATTTTGATAGCTCAGTGACAGACCCAGTGTCATTAAAGTAAAAAAAATTGCTAACCCCGCGTCGGTAATTCAGTGTTGCAGTTTAAAGCGAAGTATTATTTTAGATTGCTTTTTTTTTTAATCTATTTCTTTATTTGTATAAAATACTGCCCCTCTCCCCCTCCTCCTCCTCTTCGTCTCTTAAAGGAGGTATGACTCGACCCCTGCAACAACAAATAAGTAAGAACACACACACACACACACACACACCAGGAGCTATGAATCGACCCCTGCAACAACAAATAGGTAAGAACACCCATCACACACACACACACACAGCTAGGTGAGTCAAATGATACAGTGTGTAGTAATGGGTCTGGCTGCAACATACTCCAGCACTCTAAGTTTGGTGGATTTCTTTTCTTCTTTCATGTTGCCTCAGAAACTTACTTGTGTCACCCACAGCACCTATTGTGATTCTCTGTCCTCAGGAATTCTGTGTCACTCCTGCAAACTTCCCAGGCCACTGTGAACTTCTCTTGTCACTCCTCGACAACACACTTTCTCCCCATCTCTTCCATCTACCTCCCTCATCATACCTCTCCCTCTCCTTTCCTTCGCCTTCAAACTGTGGCAGATATTCTCACTTATTTGGAGTTGCTGGGGTCGATTCGCAGCTCCTGAGCACAAGTGAGCCTCCCAGCTATGCTTATCTTACATGTAGTCTCTGTGAACAAGAGGAGACATATAACATTCACCCTAACATTGTTGAGTGTCGAGTTGTCAGTGACTTTAAGCCTGGAGGAATGTGGTACTTTTAACAATGTAAATACTGATCTACACTGCGCTGCTTCAAGATATTCTCATTGTCAATCGTGAAATTGCCAGCATACATTAGCAGCCTAGTGATGCCCCAGTTCTATTAACTTTTTTTTTATTTTTTAAAAAATCGCAAGGCTATTATGACACTGCATTGTTATCTACTAATGTATATATGTAGCTATATACATTATGACATCTAACTTCCTTTTCTTCCCCTCTCTTTCTGTCTCCTACGTGTAATTTATCTTTCCCCAGTTCTGTGTATCGGACAGGCTATCCTGTCCTGGTAATTCCAAAGTGATAGTAACTCCAGCTCTACTGGAACGAAATCTTTGAAACTCCATTAGCTGCTGAACTTTTAATGGAATACTTGACAATATCTTCAATGGCCGACTAGTGTCTCCCAGCGCAGGCTGCTGCATTATAAGACCTTGTATGAGCTCCTGGTGGAGTATGACAGGTGAAACATAGCCAGGTTTTGTTACCACTGTGTAACTATCATATAAAATAGGGTAACAGCACACTGCTGATGCATCCAGTGTTGATAAATAAATAAAAATCATTGTTGACCCTCGGCTCTCCTCTCTTGTATACCCTTCCTCTCATTTCCTCCGGTACATTTCCCACTCCTTTCCGCTTCTCCTTTCCTCCTCCCCTCCCATTCCTTTTCCTTTACCCATTCCACATTCATAGTCTCTAGTTCCATTTTTCTCGCCTCTACTCTTCAGGTTCAGCGAACCTTAAATTTTTATTATTATTTATTGGGGGGAGGCGCTAAACTTGTATGGGTCATAGAAAGTATGGGAAATGAGCAATGGAATGCAGTCAAGGAAGTAGAAGGTAGCTCTAGTTCTGTGGATTAAGAACCTTCAGGGACGTCGAGGCGCCTTCCTTGAAGGAAAGAAACTTTAGTAATCTCTAAATTCTTAGTGGGATGTTTGACGGTATCCTCAGTGTCCTAATTAAGTTTTCCTGCTCAAGCTGACATATTTTACTGTGTATTCCCTGAAAAAGAGCCGCAGCAACAACAACAACAAACAAGACTTTAAGGAATAAATATATATATATATATATATATATATATATATATATATATATATATATATATATATATATATATATATTTTATTACATAATATGGTACAAAAGATTTGAGAGATACATTGTTGATATAAAGATGGCATATACAGTACACGAGGTGAGAGATACATGTCTAGTACATATTGTTACATCTTTGTCACTGATTATAATGCGAAAATCTCATCCAGCTCTTCCGAGCTGGTCGCGTGCCCAGAATACAGCATGCATTACCCTCTGAACAGCAGCGCTGAGTCGCTGGAACAGAAAACTAGCTGCCCTGGGATCCCTAGTTACCCTGTTGAGTCTTTTGCCCAGCTCCTTGAGGAACTTAGATGCACTCTTTCCCCATGAGCCAAGGGTCTCTGAGCCTATGGGAACAAACATATAATGATGGACAAGTTCTCCATATTTTCTCGACTTCTGGGACTCCCTGAAGGTGGCAGCAGCCCCTCCTTCCTCCCTGGTGTACTGGAGATAGGTATCAGCCAAGGTAGATGCACATGTGTAGTCCCACACCACCTGCTTGCCGTCTGTCCAGGCTTGAAGGGTGATACCATCTGGACGCTTTTGGTTGCCATCAGATCTGCATAGTTGGGGTGGTTCCCTTACTGCTGGGCATCCGGCTGTTGTGAGGCTCCTCTTGATAATGTTATTAACCTCTTCATGTCTTGCAATCTTTCCCTCGGATTTACGACACACAAGACCATGGTACCCGAATCGGTCTGCTGCTTCACTGCCACAAATACACCTGTGTTCGGCGAGAATAGGGGCGGCAAGTCGAAGGGCAACACCAATGCGGATGGTCTGTGGGTCGAGGCGTGTGCCAAGGCTGGAGTTGGGAACAGCCAAAAGAAAGTCCCTGCATGAGGAGCTCACTGCAAGTAGGCGGGCTCTATCCTTCCCTGACACACTCTGAAGCATTGCTGAGGCTATATTCTCTACTATTGGGCCATCCCAGTGCGACTGTTTGTAGTTGTTGGGGGAGCAGGCCTGGTTTCAGAGCCTGTTAGGTTATCCCAGATCCTGGCTCCATCAACGAACTTTTGGTCATGGATTCCAATCGTGTCCCTAAGATGTTCAGGGAGAATTGCTGCTACAAGCCCTCTGGATGCAATGCATGAAGACAGGAAAGCAGGTAGAGCAATCTGAGATGACTTATATATATATATATATATATATATATTTACCTTGTCTTTTGTGTTGTATATATATATATATATATATATATATATATATATATATATATATATATATATATATATATATATATATATATATATATATATATATATATATATATATATATATATATATACAACACAAAAAGACAAGGGTAAAATTAAAACAATATTAGCAAGGAACATAAACACTCAACACACACAAATATCCCCTGAAAAGCGATACACAATAGTAATAGGATTTTTTTTTTCGTCCTCCAAGATTTGTTATAAATTTTGAATGCCTTTTTTGTGGTCTCCAGATTTCGAGGAAGCTTCGCAGTGTTGGTTATTATTATTATCATGGGGGAGCCCTAAATCCGTAGGGATTATACAGGGCCTGTGGGGGGGAGGGATGCGAGGCATTCAGGCTTAATTCAGGTAACTGGAGCACAGATCCAATTCCCTAGATCAAGAGCCCCTCACCAGCATCAAGGAACCTCCCTTAAGGACTCGCAGTGTTGGTAGACTGTATTTTTACATCTGGTAATTTTTTTAAATTGGTATTTTTTAAAACCAAGTGGTGACTTTATAATAATAAACAAGAGGAGGGGCTAAACCCATGGGAGGGGGGTCGTACAGAGCACTGGAAATAGAAATCAATGAGATTTGAGCCAAGGGGGGATAGGTCCAATCCCTTGGATCAGGAGCCCATCACCGGCATCAAGAACGTCCTCGAGGAGAGTAAGAACTACCCAGCAAAATTGACTGAGAATGTTTATAAAGGCCTCACACTGCAACTCTGCCACACATATCCCTGCAGATTCACTTGGTTTATTATTACAATCAAAACTAAACGCTAAACCCACAAGAGTCATACAGCAGCACGTAATTTTAGAATGGAAAGGGGAGACGGTAAGAAAGGCAGGAATATAGTTAATGTTTGGATGAACGTGAACACTGGAAAACAAGGCTAGAGTCTATTAGAGCAATTGGTGACGTCTTTTCGACAGATGCAACGTCCATGGTTGATCCAGTAATTACATTATTATTATGGTAAGGGGAACAAGACCCAAACTGATAGAGGTCCTACACTCCCTGAGAAATGGGTGGTATTTAGGTTCGAGCCAAGGCAGGAGAGAACAGGTCCGTTACATGGATCAACAACTTTAAACTGACATCAAGGAGTCTCCCTTGAGGGAAACACCTGAGAAATGGGAAGAAATAAGGTCACTGAGGGAAGGAGAGATTCAACTCCTTGGACCAACAGCCCCTCACTGACATCAAGAAATCGTCCTCGAAAAGTCTAGTTAATATATTATATTCAAAACAAATGCCAAACCTGTATGGGTCACACAGCTCCAATGATCATAGCTCATGGTTTTCTACAGTAGGCTTTTGGTGGCCAAGCAAGTCCAGGATACGTACTCTCACTGGCAGTGTTTGTAAATACTTCTGCTGTACTTGCACAGTGTGATTGACTGTATTCCTCGTGAGAACAAGAATGGTCCACGTGAATTATTAGTCACAAAAATGCTAAAACTGTGGAATGTAAAAATGCTGACATGTCAAACTTCCTCCTGCTTATTTTAATCATGGGGTCATACAGCACCTGGTTGATTATTATTATTATTATTATAATCAAATAGAATTATTATTATTATTATAATAAAATAGAAGCGCTAAACCACAGGGGTTATACAGCGCTGCAATCAAATAGAAGCGCTAAACCACAGGGGTTATACAGAGCACCTGGTTGAAGGAAGGCATTCACGTTCGATCCAAGGAAGGGGATGGCAGGACCATTAATATTATTATAATCAATAAAAGCGCTATTATTATTATTATTATAATCAAATAGAAGCGCTAAACCACAGGGGTTATACAGCACTGCAGGTTATAATAAAAGCGCTAAACCTACAAGGGTCATACAACGTCGCAATGGCAGGTCCAATTCCTTGGATCAAGAAGGAAGATAAAATGCAAAATGCATAAATCAAAGAACCCCCACCAGTTTAAAGGGGAATAAAGTTGGATCAGACGAGAGGATGGCTTTAATTCCTTGGATCAAGTCCCTTTTACCAGCTTCAAGACAACCCCCTTAAAGTGAGAGGGGTCTTGTAGCACCAACTACAGTGAAGAGCTAGTTGACGTAAGATATGGAGCCTGCAAAGCTTAGAATTGGTTTGGATCTGATTATTATAATCATGAGGGAGTGCTAAACCCATAGGGATTATACAGCGTCTGTGGGGAAAGGGGGTGAAAGATATTCAGGCTTAATTCAGGAAACTGGAGCACGGATCAAATTCCCTAGATCAAAAACCCCTCACCAGCGCCAAGTAACCTCCCTTGAGGGAAGGGCTTGCATCTGAGAAGGCTAGGGCATGTGTGGGGACATGTTTATTGCCATGATAAATACAGAAGAAATCGAATTTTTAGTGGTTGGTCAGAGAATGTAGGGATGGTAGTGTTGTTGAGAGTCTCGAGGAGGAAGACTTTGGTGGTTTTTTGGGCTGTGGATTAAGTGACATCTGAAGAGAACTGGATACTATTATTATTATTATCAAATAGAAGCGCTAAACCACAGGAGAACTGGATATTATTATAATCATGCGGATTATACAGCGCCTGTGAGGGGGATGGAGAACTAGAGCACAGATCCAATTTCCTAGATCAAGAGCCTCTCACCAGCATCAAGGACCTCCCTAGAGAGGAGAGGACTGGATAAATTGAAGGCAGTGAAGGTAACAAATGTAGGAACATCAGTGTTACTGACCAAAAAAAAATTTGGGACAAATGTGTGGCAGAACACGACTGGACATTTGTTGTGTCAGGCAACTCCAGAGTAAGATTATTATTATAATCATGGGGGAGCACTAAACCCATAGGATTATACAGTGCATGGGGGGATGGAAGGCATTCAGTCTCAATTCAGGGAACCGGAGCACAGATCCAATTCCCTAGATCAAAACCCCCTCACCAGCATCAAGGAACCTTCCTTGAGGGAGGATGAAGGCCATTATGATCAGTTTCTCTACAGATTATACATGCTGTCTGTTATCTGCAGTATTTTCCTGGCGGGCCACAGTGCCAGCAATTGTGACATTGTTGTGGTGGGGGTTTGGATTCCCTCAAGCTTAGCTACATTGGTCGAGTATTTTCTGCAATCATGCACAATGCAGACTAAGTTTTTACCTGATGACTGGGATTTATTGTAATTCTAAGTGTTTTTCTTCTCCAAAGCATAGTCTGTACTGTTTGACCATGGGAAAGAAGACAATCATTCCAAGACATGAAATGAGGAGGGTGACAATGTACAGTCGCTGCGGTCTTACCAATGGTGTGGAGCTGCAATAGTTTATTGGCCATGTAAGCATCGCTTCCCACTGTTTGGAGGATGGAAGTAGATGTTTTAGCCAATGTGTGTCAAGAGTTCTTGTGCAAGTATATATATGATCATTTAATTATGCTTCAGGATTCATTGTTAGCAGTGAAAATATTCTTGTTCACTACTGTGTTTGGAAGATTTCTGTCAAGTCAGTGGGAGAGGTTTGGTGTGTTTCTTGGTGTAAAAGAGGTGTGTGTGCTATGTCAGGATCATCATTTGACTACGTATCTCTGTCTCTTGGTAAATGATTTCAAGTCACTCAGCCCATTAGTGTGTGAACAATCTATGGATCTGGTACCTTTGACTATCTTGACCACTGCAGGGTCAAGGTAAGATAATCAAAGATATCAGAGAGATAGGTAGAACGGTACTGGGTTCAGGTAGTAAATGATTGCTCGAAAGGGGCTCTGGGTTTGGAGGAGAGTCCATGGCCACTCAAGGGTTGGTAGAGGGTGTAGCTGTCATGAAGGATCCAAGAGAATCAAATTGTGTAAAGCTCAGAAGTCGGCAAATTTTTTGGGTATTACCCCAAAAACAAATTTATGTACAGCAAAATTACCCACAAGACTTGAAAGTCCACAGAATCCATAAAACACAAGAAATATTCAAATTCAAAATACATAGTTTACTGAATCCATTTGTATGGAGAATACAGTCATACAAGCTGAAAAGTATGTACATACATCACTAAGTGAGGAGAGGCTGTATTATACACAATAAAACAACTTATAAATAAAACCCAAAATTAATAAAATAATAAAATGAAAAATAAACTGCATGAAATAAAAATGGTAACAGACAAATTTAATAAAAATCTCATTAGGGAACCAAAGAATTTCATTTAAAACATTTTCACTTCAGATTTTGGAGAAACCTGAAGAAACTAAAAATTAAGAAACTAAAATTATTTGTTTGGAAAAAATATAACTCATAATTTGACTTGCTTATTAAAAAATGTTTGTGCAATTTTATTTGTTTATTGCACCTTCATTACCCCCAAGATTTCCATTTTTACCCCATTTGGGGTAATTTACCCCAGTTCCCAATCTAGGGGTCTAGTTCATAATAAAGCAAATGAAGTCAGTTCCAATAATAAATGTAAAGAAACCACTTACCCACCCTGAACCATGGCCACCTCTGCTGCAACAGATACATAGTTGCTGTGTCCTGGAAACCCTCTTTACCCTAGATAGTACATAACACCAGGATGGTAACTCCTGAAAGGACAGCTAGGCACAGTAAAACTGCCTTATTAGACAGAGCACTAACCATTCAATTCTTTCACATAATTCCAGTGAACTGGAATGAACGCTAGATATCCTACACCTTCAGTATGCCACTTCTGGATCCACAGGTAATCTCCAGTATTGTTTTCAGTATCAGAGGCCCTGCCAGATGGGTACTTCATGTCGATTATTATTATTATTATAATCAAATAGAAGCGCTAAACCACAGGGATTACTTCATGTCGAAGTAAAGGGGAATGTGACATGCCTTAAGATCTAATTTCCATAGGGTTAAGCGATATGACTGCAGCACTATGAGACAAAGCTCCATTGGTACAGGGCTGATAGTGCTCTCTTTCTAGCAGCTAGATATCACAGAAGATGAAATTTTCCCCACTGAAGCCAATTGTAGAGGGAAGGCTGGGGATTATTTATTCACTTTTAGTCCCCTGCAAAAGGGGCAAATTTTATACAAGGATAATAAAAACAAAATCTAATGCATACTCTATATTGTGCATATATTTTGTACATGAGCACATTTAATAATTAAGGCAACCTAACTGATACTTTTAATAAATTGCAGTTTCCTGTAAAGATAATTTTAATAAAAAGCTGTTAAAACATTTTGAGAGAAAAATAAAAGCATAAACAGATAACACAAAATACAAGACTGCTCACCATAACTATTGTTTTAAATATATAATACTGAAATATGTACGTGTTCCTCGCCTAAACTAACATTTTGTGATTGCCCTTCCTCCTGATGCACTCCTTAATTAAGTCTCCTAGGCACTGATAAGGATAACCTATGGAGGATAGAAAAGTCAATACCCTCCCACACCTGCTAAACCCTTTGACTGTCACAACCCCTAATCCCGAGTGCTCTCCTGTTGTCGCAAAATTTAAAAAAAAAAAAAAAATATTTTTTCTTATGAAATGATAAGAGAATCTTTTCCCGATGGTAATGACACAAAAAGTATGAAATTTGATGGAAAACTTACGGAATTACGCTCTCGCGAAGTTAGTGATCTCGACGATATACATACAGTGGACCCTCGGTTAACGAAAAAACTTCATCCCAGAAGCCTGCTCAAGTGCCATTACCGAACGAATTTACTTCCTTAAGAAATAATGTCACGTAGGTTAGTCTATTTCAGACCCCCAAAAATACACTTCCACATGCACTTACAATATTATACTTACATAATTGTACGATTTCCGGGGTATTCGTTAACCGAGGGTCCACTGTATACACATCGGCAATTTCGCCGACTGAGCCCTATTTTCGGCCAATTCCATTGTTCCAGTTGACCAAACTCATAGCTATTTCTTTAGAACTCCATTCGTTCTATCGATTGAGTACAAGAAACCACCAATTTACCGATTTCAACAACCCAATAAAGTGGTCAAAAATTGGCAATTTGGCCAATTTCATGCAAAATAAAGTAGTCAATTTCAAAATAGGGTCCGGAGTAAACAATGCAGAAATTCCTGGCACTAAAATAAGATGTTATCTGTTCATTAGTCACGTCTTTAGGCCCCTCTTATATTACTCTTGCTTTCTATTTTGATTTTTTATTCACACAAAAAATAGAAGATTTACCGTTATGCAGACTATTGCATTATTGTAAAAATGGTATAAATAATATCAGTGCACTTATGAAAGAATATTAGACTCGCCAATTGATGTGTATTGGACGCGTGGCGTGATTTGTTTACTCTTGAACATTTGCAAAAATCGAACATTTCCCCTACTTTGAGCTCAATTTCAAGGTCGTTTTCATCATGAAACTAATCAAAATCATCTATATTTCTGTAGTATGTTTTCCATTCTATCAAATGAGACCATAAGAGAGAGAATACAACCATAAATACTATACAAAAATACACCTCAAAGACGGCATTTTAATACAAAAACATGGTCGGAGTTTTTTTTTTCTCTCATTATGCACTGCGTGCTGCAGGATTTTTTTTATACAGCGCACACTGACCACACAGATCCATTCTCTCATATGTGGGCCTACCAGCTTTCTCCCGCTTGATTTGAAGCCGCTAGAATTTGTGAGTATATATATGTCCGAAACAGTGGCTCGTAAGATGTATATATACGATCGAAACAGTCAAAGGGTTAATAACACGCGAGATTTTGCAGTTAGAGAACACGTCCATGCCATGAAGCTTACACCTGACAAGCTTCAAGCGTTCTCCATCAGGCCACTCAAGTATGAAAAAATCACAATCATTCAGGCAATTCTTCATCTTTGGCAGTATGGCAAGGGGCACAGTCTTCCATACAAAAGTTGCCCTGTCACTTCTTGAATCTGTAGGTAAATATGCTCTATGACCCTTATGGGTTTAGTGCTTAGTTATGATTGTAATAATAATGTAGGGAAATACTGCTAAAGATACACTTATGGGCATGCATATTTATTATGCCTACTGTATATATTTACACAAATAAGTGACAAATGAATACTCGAATAAATCTAGAAATCCTTTTATGCAACATGAGTGATCCTGCCAGATGATAGTGCATGTTCTTGCTTGACAGCCTGCCACATATGCACTCCTGCTAGATAGTCTGCTATATAGAGTGTATTTTTCTGCTCTATAGTCTGCTCTGCCAGACAGCAGAATGTGCTCCTCTTCAAAAGTCAGCCAGACAGCAGTGTTCATGCAAGCTCAATTTTCTGGTAGTAGTAGGATCCTGCTCAGACAGCAGGGTGTGCCACTTAAAACATGTGATGTGTTCCTGCTTATCGTCTGGGAGTAGTGTGTTCTGCTCAATAACCTATCAATCCGTACTGTGTTCTACTCAACCTGCCAGACAGTAATGTGCTCTACTCAACAACCTGCCAGTCAGCACTATGCTCTCAACCTGCCAGTCAGTAGTGTGTTCAGCTCAATAACCTGCCAGTCAGTAGTGTGTTCAGCTCAATAACCTGCCAGTCAGTAGTGTGTTCTCAATCTGCCAGCCAGTAGGGTGTTTTGCTCAATAACCTGCTAGACAATAGTGTGTTCCTCTCGTTTTTACTGTACCTTGAAAGTCAACAGGGAACATTATTATTATTATAATCAAATAGAAGCGCTAAACCACAGGGGTTATACAGCGCTGCAGTTATTGCAGGATGCTGGGAGAATGGGTTGTAAGAGGGAGATGGATGATTAGTAGGGTATGGAGTGCAGCAGGATGGTGGATAGTGCAGGGATAGAGGGTAGCAAGAGATCAAGGTAGAAGGGACTGAGGGAGGTGCTAGAGGTATAATCTTCAGAGTTTGTGTAGTAAGTCAGTTTCTGTCAAAAAGTCAACAAGAGAGTCAGGATTAAAGGAGGGTCCATCTGCAAGAAGGGAAGGTAAAGAAAGGGCCGCAAAGCGAAGACGCCGTTGGAGGTCAATTCTGCGTGCTCGTTGATAGAGTGGGCAGTCCAACAGAATATGTCGAACAGACACTGGAACCTGACAATGCTCACAGAGAGGGGCAGGGAGCCTCTCCATGAGATACCCGTGAGTAAGACGAGTGTGGCCGATGCGAAGACGGGAGAGTGTAGTCTCCCAACTTCGACATTGGTGACAAGAAGAAGGCCAGAAACCTATAACCGGTTTAATAGAATGAAGTTTGTTATTCAGCAGGTCAGACCAGCGTTGTTGCCAACGGGTGTGAAGGTGGGTAGCAATGACCGCAAAATAGTCCGTGAAAGGAACTCCTCTACATGAAACTGGAAGGTCATGTACTGCTGACCGCGCAGCAGTGTCTGCCTGTTCATTGCCCTGTACGTCAACATGACCAGGGACTCAACAAAAGACAATATCTTTATGCTTGCTAAAGATACGACGTAACCAAAGGTGGATACGAAGAACTAGGGGTGAGGTGTATCAATTTTACGGATAGCCTGTAAAGCACTAAGGGAGTCTGAAACGACCACAAATGGTGACACAGGCATAGATGCAATACGGATAAGTGCCACAAGAATGGCATACAATTCAGCCGTAAATATGCTAGCCGAGGGTAATAGATGCCCTCGTACGACGCTGTCCGGAAACACTGCTGCGAATCCGACGCCGTCAGATGACTTTGAACCATCGGTGTATACTGCGATGGCATGGG
>WNWK01019814.1:0-37028 GCA_009830355.1 Cherax destructor | reverse complement strand
GACACCTACCCTCGAGCAGTGAGGGGGACAGCCTCCCTCGAGCAGTGAGGGGACAGCCTACCCTCGAGCAGTGAGGGGGACAGCCCTCCCTCGAGCAGTGAGGGGACAGCCTACCCTCGAGCAGTGAGGGGACAGCCTCCCCTCGAGCAGTAGGGGGACAGCCTACCTCGAGCAGTGAGGGGGACAGCCTACCTCGAGCAGTGAGGGGGACAGGGCCCAAGACAAAGATCGACCGGTTTTTAAAAAAACCACACGGGCTCGGATGGTCAAAATGTCTTGTGTTAACTCAACAAAGGCGAAGTTGCCGAAAAAGAAAAAGATAGAAAAGTCAGAAGGAAGCAGTGTAAAAATTTGTGTGTATGGGCCAGTGTAATGTTCAGGTGGGTAAGGATGGGGAGGATGGGGGGGGGAGGAGGGGGAACAAGCAAGCTTATCACCCTTCCCTTGAAGGGATGGTGCTCTTAAAGGGGATGGTGCTCTTGAAGGGATGGTGCTCTTAAAGGGGATGGTGCTCTTGAAGGGATGGTGCTCTTGAAGGATGGTGCTCTTGAAGGGATGGTGCTCTTGAAGGGATGGTGCTCTTGAAGGGATGGTGCTCTTGAAGGGATGGTGCTCTTGAAGGGATGGTGCTCTTGAAGGGATGGTGCTCTTGAAGGGATGGTGCTCTTGAAGGAATGGTGCTCTTGAAGGGATGGTGCTCTTGAAGGGATGGTGCTCTTGAAGGGATGGTGCTCTTGAAGGGATGGTGCTCTTGAAGGGATGGTGCTCTTGAAGGGATGGTGCTCTTGAAGGGATGGTGCTCTTGAAGGGATGGTGCTCTTGAAGGGATGGTGCCTTGAAGGGATGGTGCTCTTGAAGGGATGGTGCTCTTGAAGGGATGGTGCTCTTGAAGGGATGGTGCTCTTGAAGGGATGGTGCTCTTGAAGGGATGGTGCTCTTGAAGGGATGGTGCTCTTGAAGGGATGGTGCTCTTGAAGGATGGTGCTCTTGAAGGGATGGTGCTCTTGAAGGGATGGTGCTCTTGAAGGGATGGTGCTCTTGAAGGGATGGTGCTCTTGAAGGGATGGTGCTCTTGAAGGGATGGTGCTCTTGAAGGGATGGTGCTCTTGAAGGGATGGTGCTCTTGAAGGGATGGTGCTCTTGAAGGGATGGTGCTCTTGAAGGGATGGTGCTCTTGAAGGGATGGTGCTCTTGAAGGGATGGTGCTCTTGAAGGGATGGTGCTCTTGAAGGGATGGTGCTCTTGAAGGGATGGTGCTCTTGAAGGGATGGTGCTGGAAGCGACAGCAAGCAAGTTTGCCTCTCAGCTCTGGTCAAGAATTACTCAGGATAACCCAAAAACAGCTTGGGAATCAGTGTTCAGAGCAGGAGCGCAGACGACGACCTCTCTGGACGGCGGCAGCACGAAGACTCATCGGTGTATATCGTGTATCATCGATACCTCTATAATTCGTGAGGTCAACATGCGGTCGTTATTAGAATGCTGCCGAGTATCACTGCACTCATTCTCTCTCATGATATTAACATCACCAAATTCTCTTTAGTTCACACGACGATCCAATGTCCCACTAATTTACCTTCGTTAGAAGTTAATACATTACTAATTATGTACGATGAACAATGATTAAACCGACGCACATTTCTTCTACCGAACACTCGTAATGGCGGCTTCGTTAAATATTTTAACACTTTATCACCCTATTACTGCAATTTCTTGGACTTAATGTCCCACATTATCCACGGCGAACATTCATGACACTTCCTATTGTGAAATGAGACCATTAACAGTGGTCTGGCTGTCGGAAACGCCAAATTCCTGACTCCATTTCGCTCCCGATATCCTGAGCCTACGGTATCCACGCGTGACTGAATGTGACCCTGCCGCAGCGTACCCACGCCCTGACCGTGAGACGGTCGGGTGGTTCTCTCTTCATCTCTAAGTATTATGTGAATCAACAACCACATATTAAGGATAATTATTCACATTAGAAAGTTTATCGAGTATAACCTTTCGGAAAATACCAATATTTTCCACACTGCGGCCGGGCGGAGTTCGTTGGTAGACGATTCAAATTGCATCATCCTTCAGGAGGAGCTTCCATCCTTCCCTGGACTGAACAGTTGTTATCCTGGTAGGCCTGATCACACTTTCTTTCTCTTGTATCCTCTGGTAAGTGTCGTCTTCAATATCACTCGAGTCACTTTCCCTTATGTTTTCGTTCACAGTTGATAGAACTTACCTGGAGTTTACTTGGAGAGAATTCCAGGGGTCAACGCCCCCGCGGCCCGGTCTGTGACCAGGCCTCATGTTGGACCAGAGCCTGATCAACCAGGCTGTTACTGCTGGCCGCACACAGTCCAACATATGAACCACAGCCCGGCTGATCAGGTACCGACTTTAGGTGCCTGTCCAGTGCCTGCTTGAAGACAGCCAGGGGCTTGTTGGTAATCCCCCTGATATATGCTGGGAGGCAGTTGAACAATCTTGGGCCCCTGACACTTATTGTGTTGTCCCTCAACATGCTAGTGGCACCCCTGCTCTTCATTGGGGGGATGTTACATCGCCTGCCGAGTCTTTTGCTTTCGTAGGGAGTGATTTTTGTGTGCAAGTTTGAAACTAAACCCTCAAGAATTTTCCATGTGTATATAATAATGTATCTCTCCCGCCTGCGTTCTAGAGAGTACAGGTTTAGGAACTTCAAGCGTTCCCAGTAGTTGAGGTGGTTTATCGCACTTATGCGTGCGGTGAAGGTTCTCTGCAGATTTTCAAGGTCAGCAATTTCACCCGCCTTGAAAGGTGCAGTTAGTGTGCAGCAATATTCCAGCCTAGATAGAACAAGCGATCTGTAAAGTGTCAACATGGGCTTTGGCATCCCTGGTTTTGAAGGTTCTCATTATCCATCCTGTCATTTTTCCCTTTAATTCCAAGGGGATTAACTTATTAATGGTATGTAAACTCTCTTGACCATGACACAACACTTTGACATTCCTGACAACACCCTGAGCCACCTTGCCATATAAGACAAGTGAAAATTTGTGTATGCAATAATTTCGCCAAAATCATTCTGATCATAACGAAAAAAATATATTTCATTGTGTTTGTTTATTATTAAATTAATGTTGGTTTTTGGCCACTCGAATTTGGTCTGGGGGGTCCTACTGCGGCCTCAACTCTTCCTGGTCCCCCTTGGGGGGGTTTTTGGCCACTCAAATTTGGTCTGGAGGGTCCTTAGGGGGCCTCAACTCTTCCTGGTCCCCCTGGGGGGGGGGGTTGGCCACTCGATAACAAACCAAATTGCAGAATACTCACAATAGCAGGCTGACCATAGCGAAGCGAATGCAAAAATGGCACACAAAATTCGTGAAGCGTTAGCAAAGCGTAAGCAATGCCAGATAGCAAGCTATCTAGATACGTCTGGGTACAATGTTACTACCTTACCCAGAGGCCACAATGTTCTAGGTTGTTCAGTATCAATTAACACAATGTCACCCGTTGAATATTCTGTCGATTAGCCGCTTCTGACGCACCATAAAAGTGTTCACATAGTGTAAGCAGATACTCTTTGCGCCACACATTAGACCATTAATTAATTACTTTATTTAACATCTTAAATTTATCACTTAACACTGTCATATTATTATAATCCTCATCAATTTCCTCAGGATTATCTCTATAGATAGGTGCAGCTTCTAGTTTCCGCCCACATATTAAGTGAGAAGGAGTCAGGATGTCTGCGTCGGGAGTATCAATTATATACGAGAGTGGACGATAATTTGTCCGATTCTCTGCCTCCACTAATACTGCCCGGAATTCCTCCAAGTTAATTCGTTTCTGGTGTAGTACTTTACGCAGACACCTCTTCACTGTACCTCTCAGTCTTTCATACAATCCCCCTTGCCAGGGGGCCCTGGGAGCAATAAACTTCCAGCTACACCCTCACTGATTTAACAGAGACTGTACATCATTATTCTCATTTAATTCCTTCAAATGTTGCCCTCCCGCTACAAAGTTAGTGGTATTATCTGAAATCATTAGTCTCGGACAGGATCTCCTAGCTGCAAATTTCCGAAACAGCTGTATGAACTGTTCTGCAGACAAATCCTGTGCCACTTCTTCTACTTGTACCACTGCCCTTGTAGTGGTACAAGTAAATAAACATACATACACTTTTAAAGGAACACCATCTGCAGTACCCGTTAAAATGATTGGACCACTGTAATCCACACCGGTTACATCAAATGGCTTTACTAACTGTACTCGTTCCTTGGGCAATGGTGGAGGTCCTGGGTACATATAGGTTCTGGCATCCACACAATGACACACTACACAGGTCTTGATGACTCGTTTCACACTCTGTCGTCCTTGGGGAATTCAGAAAGTTTCCCTAATGCAATTTAAGATATCTTGTACTCCACCATGCATCACATTTTTATGGGCATTTAATACAATTAAAGTTGTCAGATGATGAGTCTTGGGCAGCAGGATAGGGTGTTTAGCATATTCACCCAATTCAGCATTTTGCAACCTACCTCTGCACCTGATTGCAGTACGGTATCCCCCACCGATATCGCATCCTTCGAGGATTGCACCCACTCTTCCATCATGTCGCTAGATGCTGCCTCAGCCTGTTCTGGCTGCCGCTACTTCCTTCGTCGCTCGCAAGTCGCAGCCATATGTCCAGGGCAACCACACAGATGGCATGTCCGTACCTGCCCCGGGTAGGTAACGTAAATTTGTGTCCTGAACTTCTCCATCATCACAAATGAGGGTATTGGATGCCTCAAAGTCTTTTCAGGAAAAATGAACCCTCTAACATACCAGCGTAAATTCCTTGGGACTATCGCCCAACGTTGACAGCATATATAGTTCCATAGCGTCTAAACTTCCGTCGTACATCCATTTCATCCGCTTCGAATGAGAGATTATGAAGGTGTACCCATGAATAATGGGCTGATACATCATGTAGGCGCACCTCCAGGCTAGCGTTGACGATGATGCACTGTTCTTGATACTTATCCACAACCTTCTCATAATTATCAGGCAACACAAATTTCACAAAGATTCTTGTGGCGCCATTCAGGGATATCAATACAAATCCACACTAGAGATCCCGTAAATATCTCTAATGACAAGGTGTAGAATGACACCTCGGATATACCGCACCTTTTAACAATTATAAACAGACGGTGTTTACTCGCCGCTGGTATTCCGCCATTTTGAAGAAAGCAAAACTTCACCAACCAGACACCAGGGGTCACTTGCCGCTGACCTGGGACACCCTCGCTCTGTCAAGGTTGAGTAAGTTTATTCAGGTATACACAAATACAGTTACGTAGATCATCATACGTAGCAGCATATGTGTAGAGAACCTGGGATAACCCAAAAAAACGTCAGTGACTTATCTCCATTGTGTTTGAATTGTATTTAGTAGTATTATATATATCAATTACCTGTTGTAATGCCACTGGATGAATACTTGTATATAAATTGTGACATGCTCACACACTCAAGTCCGGGGTTCGAATCTCCTCCGGTACGGCTGACAAAACAATAGGGACGTGTTTCCATAGGACACCGGCTGTCCCTGTCCAGGCATCAGTTTAAAATGTGTACCTGGGAGTTAGTGGACTGGTGTGGGTCGTATCCTGGGTGTTAGTGGACTGGTGTGGGTCATATCCTGGGTGTTAGTGGACTGGTGTGTGAGGCATCCTGGGTGTTAGTGGACTGGTGTGGGTGGCATCCTGGGTGTTAGTAGACTGGTGTGGGTGGCATCCTGGGTGTTAGTGGACTGGTGCGTGTGGCATCTTGGATGTTAGTGGACTGGTGTGGGTCGCATCCTGGGTTTTAGTGGACTGGTGTGTGAGGCATCCTGGGTGTTAGTGGACTGGTGTGGGTGGCATCCTGGGTGTTAGTGTACTGGTGTGGGTGGCATCCTGGGTGTTAGTGGACTGGTGTGGGTGGCATCCTGGGTGTTAGTGGACTGGTGTGGGTGGCATCCTGGGTGTTAGTGGACTGGTGTGGGTGGCATCCTGGGTGTTAGTGGACTGGTGTGGGTGGCATCCTGGGTGTTAGTGGACTGGTGTGGGTGGCATCCTGGGTGTTAGTGGGCTGGTGTGGGTGGCATCCTGGGTGTTAGTGGACTGGTGTGCGTGGTGTGGGGAATTGTGAGACTACCTGTATGGACTTCACCGCCACTTACAAACAAATAATCTCAACGGGAGGGGTCTACCTGGAGTCTACCTGGAGAGAATTCCAGGGGTCAACGCCCCCGCGGCCCGGTCTGTGACCAGGCCTCCTGTTGGACCAGAGCCTGATCAACCAGGCTGTTACTGCTGGCCGCACGCAGTCCAACGTACGAACCACAGCCTGGCTGGTCAGGTACCGACTTTAGGTGCCTGTCCAGTGCCTGCTTGAAGACAGCCAGGGGTTTGTTGGTAATCCCCCTGATGTATGGTGGGAGGCAGTTGAACAATCTTGGGCCCCTCACACTTATTGTGTTGTCCCTCAACGTGCTAGTGGCACCCCTGCTCTTCATTGGGGGGATGTTACATCGCCTGCCGAGTGTTTTGCTTTTGTACAGAGTGATTTTTGTGTGCAAGTTTGGTACTAAGCCCTCGAGAATTTTCCATGTGTATATAATAATGTATCTCTCCCGCCTGCGTTCTAGAGAGTACAGGTTTAGGAACTTCAAGCGTTCCCAGTAGTTGAGGTGGTTTATCGCACTTATGCGTGCGGTGAAAGTTCTCTGCACATTTTCAAGGTCAGCAATTTCACCCGACTTTAAAGGTGCAGTTATAGTGTGCAACAATATTCCAGCCTAGATAGAACAAGCGATCTGTAAAGTGTCAACATGGGCTTTGGCATCCCTGGTTTTGAAGGTTCTCATTATCCATCCTGTCATTTTTCTAGCAGATGCAATTGCTACGGTGTTATGGTCCTCGAAGGTGAGATCCTCTGACATGATCACTCCCAGGTCTTTGACATTAGTTTTTCGCTCTATTGTGTGGTTGGAATTAGTTTTGTACTCCGGTGAGATTTTAATTTCTTCACGTTTTCCGTATCTGAGTAAATGAAATTTCTCATCATTGAACTTCATATTGTTTTCTGCAGCCCATTTAAAGATTTGGTTTATGTCTGCTTGGAGTCTTGCAGTGTCTTCAACGGTGGACACTGTCATGCAAATTCGGGTGTCATCTGCAAAGGAAGACACAGCACTATGGCTTATATCCCTGTCAATATCTGATATGAGGATGAGGAATAGGATGGGAGCAAGTACTGTGCCTTGTGGAACAGAGCTTTTCACAGTAGCTGCCTCAGACTTTACTCTGTTGACTACTACTCTTTGTGTTCTACATGTTAGGAAATTATAGATCCATCTACCAACTTTTCCTGTTATTCCTTTATCACGCATTTTGTGTGCTATTACACCATGGTCACACTTGTCAAAGGCTTTTGCAAAATCTGTGTATATAACATCTGCATTCTGTTTATATTTTAGAGCATCCAGGACCTTGTCGTAGTGGTCCAGTAGTTGGGACAGACAGACTGTCTAGTATAATTTTACCAGTCACTCCCGCGAGGTGTGTGAGAAACTTGACCCACTCCTGGTCGCACCCGAGGGGTTCCTTCGATATTCTCACATTAGCCCCACTCCACTCTGGACCAGTTTTTATATATTAATATAGGCTCGCACTAATACGTACGATACTATGTGACTGATCAAGTAGAAGGAAAGAGAGAGAACACACAATCAAGTTGACATGACCATCACTCACCCATCAACAGCATCATAGCAGTGCATTGTAGATCGGTGACCTAACTAAGGTACATCTACTGTTTATAACAATCCTATCGGCCGACATTGACTGCTACAAAAAGTGAGTACTTAGCTGTAGGTGAAGGAGTCACTTCGTTTGTTGGTGTTCTCCCGCGGTCTTGCTCGACAGCGATTATACTCCCGGCAAACCGATGATGGTGGAGTAGGGGTCCCGATATAGAAGTATTGACTTCTTGACACCTCTACAATTCTCGGGACAGAATCGGGAGGTCAACATGTGGTTGCTAGGAGAATGTTGTTGAGAATCACTACACACATTCTCTCCCGTGACATTAACATCACCAGATCCTCTTTAATTCACACAACGATTTAATATCTCACTAGTTTCCACTCTTTATTGTTCACTTCTTTCAATTTCGACGTTGATGGGTCGAGATGAATTTAGTTCCTCTTCTCCACATCAAATATGGCGGTCTGGGCATAGCGTCACAACGCCCGACCCGCCGGTACACTCACTCCCAATTATTTACAACTTTGTTTCACTATATTCACCATTTCACAATATTCACTGAGCAAATTTCAGTCTATTCTAATACGAAACCCACCCTGAATCAGGGTTTACGACTGTATCAAGTCGAATGATCACGCCACCTGATCCATGGTTAATATGGTTAGGCCTACCGGCGTCACCCGTTATTCCTCAATTTATCACCCGATTACAGTAGTTTTTTGGACTTAAATGTCCCTCAGTATACACTTGAAGACGATTACGACACTTCCTATTGTGAAGGGAAACCAACAACCATATTTGGCCAGCGAATTCGCCAAATAACTGGCTCCATACTGAGCCAGAATTCCAGCCTCTTACGGTTATGCCCGCGCGAGAACTACTCCTCTCTGCCCAGCTGGCCTACGGCCTCTCAAGCGCCGCCTATTCGATGGTTCCATCTTCAAACCCACCTAAGCGTTAAGCTACCAGGAGCACATTAAAGATATCTATTCATATTGGAAAGTTTATCAATTACAACTTTCGGAAAATACCAATATTTTCCACATAAGGTTTGTGGACTGTATATGAGGATTTGACTGATTTAAAGTAGAAAGAAGAGGAGAGAACACACAATTAAGTTAACATAACCATCACTCACCCATTAACAACATCGTGGATGTGCATCGTAGATCGTTGACCTAGCAAAGGTACATCTACTGTTTATAACAATCCTATCGGCCGACAACTGACTGCTACAAAAAGTGTGTAATTAGCTGTAGGTGAGGGAGTCATCTGCATTGTTAGTGTTCCCTCGTGTCGATCTCGTGGTCTTTGCACGGTAGCGATTATACTCCCGGCAAAGACGATGGTGGTGGAGTCGTGGTCCCAATATAGAACTATTGACTTCTTGATATCTCTACAATTCTCGGGACAGAATCGGGAGGTCAACATATGATCGTTATGAGAATGTTGCTGAGAACTACTGCACACATTCTCTCTCGTGATATTGACATCACCAAATCCTCTTTGATTCACACGCTGATTTAATGTCTCACTAGTTTACACTCTTTATTGTTCACTTCCTTCAATTTCGACGTTGATGGTTCGAGATGAAAATGATAACCCATTACCATTCCAATGTATCCAACATGGCGGCCCCGGGGTGGCGTCCCTTTCACTCGGCGACTCCGGTACCATTCTTTCTCCTCCAATTCTTTATAAAGATGATTCACTGGACTTTAACGTCCCGCCAAGTTCGCCGGTAATTATTCCACATCCCTTCCTTTACGAAAGTCACCCAGAATCAGGGTTTCGACTGTACCAAGTCGAATAATCACGTCACCTGAGACATGGTTACCATGGCTAGGCCTACCGGCGTCACTCAATATTTCTAAATTTATCACCCGATTACAGTAGTTCCTGGACATAATGTCCCTCAGTATACACTTGAAGACGATTACGACACTTCCTATTGCGAAGGGAAGTCAACAACCATATTTGGCCAGCGAATTCGCCAAATAACTGGCTCCATACTGAGCCAGAATTCCAGCCTTTTTTTACGGCTATACCCATGCGACAACTGCCCTCAGCCCAGCCTCCGGCCTCCACCCCTGCCCACTTGACGAGGCATCTCGCGCATGCGTGTTAATTCATTTGTCTTTTCAGTTAATGTTTTAAGCCAACAGCCACACATTTATGATATCTATTCATATTGAAAAGTTTATAGAATATAATTTTCGGAAAATACCCAATATTTTCCACAGGTGGCATCCTGGGATAAAACTGACGTAATTTGCGATAAATGTTCAGCATAACAAGAGTCTTGTAGTAGTATGTCAGCTATGTTGTGTATACCTTGTACATGTACTGGTAGTAGTATGTCAGCTATGTTGTGTATACCTTGTACATGTACTGGTAGTAGTATGTCAGCTATGTTGTGTATACCTTGTACATGTACTGGTAGTAGTATGTCAGCTATGTTGTGTATACCTTGTACATGTACTGGTAGTAGTATGTCAGCTATGGTGTGTATACCTTGTACATGTACTGGTAGTAGTATGTCAGCTATGGTGTGTATACCTTGTACATGTACTGGTAGTAGTATGTCAGCTATGTTGTGTATACCTTGTACATGTACTGGTATGTCAGCTATGGTGTGTATACCTTGTACATGTACTGGTATGTCAGCTATGGTGTGTATACCTTGTACATGTACTGGTAGTAAATATTATGTTGGTGTCTTGCTTACTATGTTAAGTTGTGTTTATAACTGAGTCACTTACACATGCATAACACTTTCATTTTGTGAGGTTCACGTGAATCTGTATTATCAATTATATTTCCTAGTTAAGGAAAGTTTCCACTATGTTCGTATTTTGTATATAAAGTTTTAAATAAAAGAAACTTTAGATTTTTCAACTTGATTTATCTAAATTTGAGTTTCATGATTCTCTTAAAATAATTTAATGTAGTACTGTATATTTTTAAACTTACTTTTTCAACACTCAAATTTGTGTTTATGTCAAGTTGGGTACTATATAGTTTTTGAGGTATCATAGTGAGATTTGAAACAAAAATGTTGTATATATATAACCCATTGTTATAATAACAAGGGTTTTAAAAAATATTGTACTATTATTTAATGTATTTCTCAAAATTTAAAATTGTGTATTTCTTGTTTGAATCAAGGATATATATAAAATGTATCTTTTTTGTAATAATAAAAGAATTAATTTTTTATGTAAAACTTTTTTAAATTTTAAATATTAGAAAGAATTTTTAAAAACTTATTTATCAAATAGCCTTTACTTATAAATCTAATAAAAAAAATTGAAAAAAATTGAAACATTTTGTTATTGAGCATTGATATATAAATAATATATTACAATTATTATAGTTAACCACTTTTAAATATGTTTTCTATGTTCTATTTACAATTTCGTTTTCATGTATATAGTCCATAGCTGACATCAATGACATACTACTATATAGAAAACCCCTTGTTATGCTGAGCATTTCCCGCAAATTAGGTCAGTTTTGTCCCAGGATGCGACCCACACCAGTCCACTAGCAACCAGGTACCCACATTAAACTGATGGGTTAGCAGGTGTGGTCGATCACCATGCCCAGCCCTTCTAGGGCTGGGTAGGTGCTAAGGCTGGAGCTTGCTACCATCTGCGGCTCGCAAGCCTGCCCTTCCTGTCAGCCTCCTTGGGGCGGGGAAGGTGGCAGACCAGAGAGGCCTAGCAACTATCTAACTCCATGCCTCGTGCTGGTGGCGAATGTGGCTAGGCCTGGGGCCAGTTGGTCCCGCCGCTGAGGGGTGCCCCCTCCCATGGAAGACATAGGTCTCTGCTACTCCCACGCCAGGGAGCCGGAGCCGGGTCGCCGTCTGGTACAGACCCGGGCCGGGAGAATTCCCGGTGAATCAACACCTCCTCCTCCTTAGCAGGTGTCTTATCATTCATAGCAGCATATGTTTATAGAACCCTTCAGGATAAACCAAAAAAGTTAGTGACTTACATAAGAAAGAAGGAACACTACAGCAGGCCTACTGGCCCATGCGAGGCAGGTAAAAGTCTCCCACCGGCTTAAGCTAATGCCCCAACCCAGCCAGGTCAGGTCACATTCACTTAAGGAAGGATCACAGCATATGACCTAGTAGCACAAGCTAGTTGTGTCTATCTCACACCCACCCGCACCTACTCATGTATTTATCTAACCTATTTTTAAAACTACATAACGTTTTAGCCTCTATAACTGTACTCGGGAGTTTGTTCCACTCATCGACAACTCTATTACCAAACCAATGCTTTCCTTTATTTCTCCTGAATCTGAATTTTTCCAACTAAAATCCATTGCTGCGAGTCCTGTCAATACTACATATTTTTAGCATGCTCTTTACATCCCCTTTATTTATTCATGTTTTTCATTTATACACCTCAATCATTTTTTTATTTATTAATTTTTTATTAACACATCTACCGATTTCCACCAAGGCAGGGTGGCCCGACAAAGAAAACTTTCATCATCATTCACTCCATCACTGTCTTTCCAGAGGCGTGCTTACACTACAGCTACAAAACTGCAACATTAACACCCCTCCTTCAGAGTGCCGACACTGTACTTCCCATCTCCAGGAATCAAGTCTGGCCTGAAACCCTTCATTAATGTTACCTTGCCTACACTCCAACAGCACGTCAAGTCCTAAAAACCATTTGTCTCCATTCGCTCCTATCTAACACGCTCACACAGGCTTGCTGGAAGTCCAAGCCCCTCACACTCAAAACCTCCTTTACCCCCTCCTTCCAACCTTTTCTAGGCCAACCCCTACCCCGCCTTCCCTCCACTACAGATTTATACACACTCGAAGTCATTCTATTTTGTTCCTTCCTCTCTATGTCCAAACCATCTCAACAACCCCTCCTCAGCTCTTTGAATAATAGTTTTGGTAATCCCTGTGGAAAATATTGGTATTTTCCGAAAGTTGCAATTGATAAACTTTCCAATATGAACAGATATCCTTAATGTACCGCTGGTAGCTTACGTTCATGGGGGTATGAATAGAGAACCATCATACCAGCGGCAGGAAGCAGGGCAGAGGCGGGAGAGTGGGAGCGAGGCAGTGAAACCCCAGCCTACACACCGGAATTCAGGTGATGGGATGGCCTGCCGAATTTGGAGATTCCGGCCGCCAAACCGGACTTAATTACCTCCTTTCGTAATGTGGAGGAGTATCCAGTGACGCAGTGAATATAAAGTGGGACAATCGGTCCAGGAGGTCCAGTAATAGGGCAGTAATTGTGGAAATAACGAATGGCGCCGGCATGGTATGTCCGCATAGGCCTATTTGAACTCAGTGAAGCGACCATACGACAGGATAAAGTCGTAACCCCTGATGCTGGGGGACTTTCGTCTTAGAAGAGACTGAAATATGTTCGATGAACTTTGTGAAATGGTGAATATAGTGAAACCGAGTTGTAAATAATCAGGGGGTGATTGTACCGGGCGGGTCTAGCATGGGTACGCCGTACCCCGACCGCCATGTTGGATGCTGAGGAGATGAACTAACATATCGCAAGTTATCTACTCGAAATCCAAGTATCGAGACGGTGAATGTGTATAAACTAGTGGGGCATTAAGCCAGGATATACGTAGTGTGTAAAGTTATACGTATAAACAGTAATAAGGTCGGAATAGTGAGAGGATCTGAATCGCTACCCCGACCAACCACATGTTAGCTAACGCCCGGTCTCGTGGGCGTATAAGAGTTCATGGAAATTAACCTTCCTTGACTCGACGGGACAACTCTTACCATCGCGATCGAACCAGATCGCAGGAGGACGTCAACAACAAAGCGACTCCCTCATCTAAAGCTAAGTACTCGTCTGTCGTCTTTGTTATTGGCCAATAATATTGTTACGCTCAGTAGATGTACTTTAGCTAGGTCAATGATCTACCATGCACCGCTATGATGCTGTTAATTAGGTGAGTGATGGTCATGTTAACTTAATTGTGTGTTCGCTACCTTTCTTTCTACTTGATCAGTCGTCCATAACCTATACAGTCCACTTAAATTTAATCATACCATAATTATTATTATCATCTACTCAGATTTATTTATACTGGTCCAGAGTGCAGTGGGCTAACGTGAGAATATTGAAGGTACCCCTTGGGTGCGGCCAGGAGTGGGTAAAGTTCTCACATACCTTAAAGGGAATGACTGCCGTAAAATTATACTAGTCGGTCATCTCCCTGGGAGTTTGTTTATTGCTAGTGGCGGTGTCCCAGATAGACTTATCTCCCACAATTCCCCACAATCCCACACCTCCTCCTAATCTCCAAACTACGGATTCTCTGCATTATATTCACACCACCCATTGCCCTGAGACATGACATCTCCACTGCCTCCAGCCTTCTCCTTGTTGCAACATTCACAACCCATGTCTCACACCCATACAAGATTTTAGATTTTGCCACCGAAGTGGCTAGTTTATTGTGCACCCCATATCCATCCTGTGGACGGTAGCGCAAGAGCATATGGATACACAAAAGGCCTAGGCACTAGGCCCCCAAAGGGGTTAACAATTGTACATTTGGGTTTATATCTACATTTCAATTATCTGTTGCAAGCAAATTTAGAAAATTTGCTTAGTACAAATTGTATCTTATTTCATGAATAAGATATCTTGACATGTCACATAGGTATTATATTGTCTATCTCTATATTCCTCAATAAGTGCACAATTAAGCACATAGTGTTCAAGACAGTGACCATATGCCTGATCACATAATTTGCATTTAGTTTGATTATCATCTGTGTCTTCCAAACTGCCAGAAGTACCTGTAGCCAAGCCTAAGGGGCCCATTAATGAAAAAACTCGACTTTTTTTATTTGTTTACTAATTGCGCTCATTTTGGTGTACTATTAGAAGGTCATATAGAAGGAGCTGTGACGAAGTTTCAATAAAATTGGCCAAAAAGCAAATGAACCACGCAAGATTTACTGAAAATTCCTAAAAATTTCACTTGAGAGATGTACGCCGAAGTGGTAGTTGGAAAAGTTGTTTTGACACTTCCTGCTGATAGAACACTTCTAAGTCTATCGTCTCGAGTGAACTTATTATGTAATAAAGCTTATCTTCATTTAAAAAAAAAATATTTTGTAGGTTTCTTGACATTTTGCAAAATATCGGACTTTTATCCCCACACAAATCTGAAAATATTTGGGATACTTCAAAAAGGTAAACTCTATCTTGTAAAGCAATCATTCTTCTATGTTTATTGTGAAAATCACGTCAATTCTTTCATTATTAATCATGCAATGCCCTCACAAAGGTAAATAAGTTACTTCCGAGATAATGGCCGAAGCATGCGGCACCCCGAGTAGTCGGAAAAAAAAAAAAAATTCCCGAAAAATACTTGTTTTTCCACTGTCTTAATCATATACGAGTGTCTACTACAGTTTACCATCGCTAGCTCCGTTTTCTCTAACACCAGGATGTGAGAATGAGAAGAAATAATCCATAAGGGCGATTTTACCTTCCCACTACCAGCGGAGAGACCGTCATATTATGCCACATAATTTTTATTCTGGTGTGTTTTTTATGTTTCTATGCTATTAATATGTCGCCTTATGTCATAATAGATCAATTGTAGTAAGTAAATAAACATTATTATTGATATTAGCGTAACAAAATAACAATTTGTTGGCTGGTGCGCAGTGGCCGCTACATCGTAATTTATGACCTGTCAGCATTTCTTATCTGAGAGGGACAGAGAAGGCTTCTGATTGGTTTTCAGGCCATATTAGCCCCGCCCACTCTCTTATAATCTCAAATGGTGAATTTGTATTATATTAGAGAGAAAAATATAAGAAATTAATAGAAAAAAAAAACGGATTTTTTTTTTTTTGCTGCGTCCGCGCGCATGATATGACAGACGCCGACACCTTACCTGTTACAAATTACTATAATTCCTTGTAGAAACATCGTATAATAATGAGAATTATACGAGGGTGATGCCAGAAAGATGAAAGAGCAGAAAATAACGAAGAAAATACCGACGAAGAAGAAAATAACGAAGAAAATACCGACGAAGAAGAAAATAACGAAGAAAATACCGAAGAAGACATCCCAGAAACCATTGAAGAAAACATTGAAGAAAACATCGAAGAAAACACCACCCCTGACTGCACCTTCCTCAATAACATCACTCTATACACCGCCTTCCCTCACGAAATGCTTCCTGACGACCTCATTGATCGCCTACAAGAAGGAAACGCAAAATACGTTATCGAACCACATTATCAAATGAACTATAGACAAATGCTGCTTACAATCGCGTCCCAAGTGAGATATACTTGAAAATTCAAACTTTATTACTTGCACACACAACCCGCACATATAAAAGAGAGGAGCTTACGACGACGTTTCGGTCCGACTTAGACGCCTTGTATTTTCCTTCATTTTTTCGCTTTTCTTCCCTCTCGTACCACCCTTGCGGGCCGCTAGCCTCATTGCAGTGCTCCTTCACATATGACTGTCTACTCTACTACCTTTACTACTACCACTACTACCACTACTCCTACATTTCCCCACTCTCTTGTACCCTCCCCTGTCTGCCTGCCTATAAATACCCTTCCTCTGTCTCTGTGTGTTAGTGTGACTTTGTAAATGGTCTAAGTCGGACCGAAACGTCGTCGTAAGCTCCTCTCTTTTATATGTGCGGGTTGTGTGTGTATTGTTCCAGTCACGGTATTGTGCCTTTTTTTGTTATTTATTACTTGTCTAAGAGAGACTTCAAAAAACTAAGGACAGATGCTCCAGACGAAATTTTTAAAATTGTTAAACAAAATATCATCCACAAAAAATAAAACACATCAATGCATCGACCAGAATCCCCGTACACCTGACGTCCAACCAGTCTTCTCATGACCCAGCCACCTGACATCACACCACGGAGCACTGCAGACACCCTGCCCCCAGGACTCTGCCCGACCTGAGCCTCGCCCACCTGACGCCCAGCCAGTCACGATCCAGACACATGTCAACTAACCAGCGAGCACTGCACACACCCTGGTCTTCGATTCTGCCATCATTCATCGCCTCATAACGCTATGCAGCTGGGTTTAGCCCTGGCTCTTTATCTCCGACTCAAGATCTTCCTCTCATCATCTATTCTTCGTCTATCCACCCTTCTCACCCGCCCTTTTGATGGCTTTTACCTGTGAGTATTCCAGTTCCCAGCTATTTTTTGGTAAGAAAAACTTAATTTTCGTATTTTTTCGATTTTTTTTCTCAGCGCGCACAGACTGTCAGGGGCCCATAAGCCTGGCCACTACAACATCAGTCAGTCTGTTCACATTGGAAGTTGCTCCACAAACATGCCCATCTGTGCTCGCATTATCATGAGCACAGATAGGCACGTTCATGGAAATTAATTTGGATTTATATCTACAGTTCACTGATCTGTTACAAGCAAATTTAGGAAATTTGCTTAGAATAAGTGGTATCCTACCTTCACTAATAAGATATCTTGACATGTCACATAGGTTATTATACTGTCTATCTCTATATTCCTCAATAAGTGGACAATTCAGCACATAGCGTTCAAGACAGTGACCATATGCCTGATCACATAATTTGCATTTAGTTTGATCATCATCTGTGTATCTCCCAAACTGCCAGAAGTACTTGTAGCCAAGCCGAAGCCTGGCCACTACAACATCAGTCAGTCTGTTCACATTGCAAGTTGCTCCATAAACATACTTATCTACATTCATGTTATCATAGTGGGTTATAGATCTACTCAGGCTTCTAACTGCATTCCTATAGCTATCATTTTCATTATTTATTTCTCTCCTAATATTATTCCTAACGCTAGACACAGATATACCAAAGTTATATTCTACATTCTCCTTATGGGTGCTCTTCTTGGCTAACATATCAACTTTATCATGAAGGAGTAATCCAATGTGTGACGGAATCCATAGCAAATGTACTTTAATTCCTTTGTCCTGGATTTTTGAGTATCTATACCTGGCTTCTTCAATGAGCATGCTGTTAGAGTCATTATATGAGTCAAGAGCCTTCAATGATGACATAGAATCAGTAATGATGATAGAGTCAAGCTCAGTGTCATAATTTAGCTTTAGTGCCATTACGATTGCAAACAATTCAGTTTGCAGTGTAGACGCCCAGTTGTTAATTCTTATGCCTAGTTCAAAAATATTATTATTGTTCTTAACTAGGGAGGTGGCAACCAGAGCAGATGCAGCCCTGCCAGAAGACTCCTGTTTAGATCCATCAGTGTATATAACTTGAGATAACTTACAAGAGTGTTGGTATAACTATACTCTCATACATTCCCCTCTTTGCTTTCATGGATAAAGTAATGTCTCCACAAGCTCCTCAGTGCACCACTCACCTTTTTCCCCTTGTTAATTATATGATTCACCTCACCCTTCATATACCCATCTGCTGACTCATCCAATCCCAAATATCTGAACACATTCACCTCCTCCATACTCTCTCCCTCCAATCTGATATCCAATCTTCCGTTATTTTTTTATTTTTGTTGTTATCCTTATCACCTTACTCTTTCCTATATTCACTTTTAATTTCCTTCTTTTACATACCCTACCAAACTCATCCACCAACCCCTAATTCTACGCCTTTCTAGAGAGTGCAGATTCAGGGCCCTCAGTCTATCCTCATAGGGAAGATTTCTGATACATGGGATCAACTTTGTCATCCTCCTTTGTACGTTTTCCAGAGCATTTATATCCATTCTGTAATACGGTGACCAGAACTCTGCAGCATAATCTAAATGAGGCCTAACCAATGATATATAGAGTTGAAGAACAATCTGAGGACTTATATTATTTATGCTTCTTGATATGAAGCCAAGGATTCTGTTCCCTTTATTGCGAACACTTACTGCTAACCAGAACTCCTAAATCCTTTTCGCAATCAGTAGTATTAAGATCTACATTATTTAGTTTGTGAATGAATGGTTCAGAGAACCGACGAGTTGGTAAATTAGACACATATGCAACACTTGGGTATCTTTATTGAGGAAACGTTTCGCCACACAGTGGCTTCATCAGTCCATACAAAGGAGAATCGTGAAGAACAGGAGGAGTGTGAGGTTGTCAGGCCCTCAATCTTGAGACGATGTTGTCAGTCCATCAATCTTGAATAGAATAACAGCATATGAGCAGAGGGAGTTTATATACTGTAGACAGGAGAGGTGCAGCAGTTGTAGGAGGTGTCACATTTGTTCAATGTGGAAGTAGGTCGTGCCCAAGGAATAGGCAAGCGAAGAAATCCCTGTATTAAGATACCAAGATGTTGCAGTGTCAGACAGGATATGCTGTTATTCTATTCAAGATTGATGGACTGACAACATCGTCTCAAGATTGAGGGCCTGACAACCTCACACTCCTCCTGTTCTTCACGATTCTCCTTTGTATGGACTGATGAAGCCACTGTGTGGCGAAACGTTTCCTCAATAAAGATACCCAAGTGTTGCATATGTGTCTAATTTACCATTATTTAGTTTATATGTGGCATGGTTATTTCCTTTGGATCCTTTTAATACCTTATTATTATACTATGAAGGAGATAATATCTTATTATTATACTATAAAGGATATACTTATACTACTAGGAATAAGGCAAAAAGAGTTATTTACATTTACATGTGTGTTAGCTAAAAAAAAAATAATTCTCCTCCCTTTCTGTAGCTACATTCATTAGGTAGAGGTCGATCACAATGCCCAGCCCTTCTAGGGCAGGGTAGGTGCCAAGGCTGGAGCTTGCTACCATCTGCAGCTCTTAACCTGTCATTCCCGTTAGGGAAGGTGGCAGACAAGAGAAACCTAGCATCTATCTACCTCCATGCCTCGTGCTGGTGGCGAATGTTGCTAGTCCTGGGGCCAGTTGGTCCTGCCGATGAGGGGTATCCCCTCATATGGGTGACGGTGAATCAACATCTCCTCCTCCTTAGGTAGAGAGCAAGACACCTCTCCCACGAGCCCTCCTAGGGCGAGGAATGTGCCAGAGCCGGAGCTTGCTACCACCTGCAGCTCACAAGACTGCTATTCCCACGATCTTCCCTGGGGCAGAGAAGATGGCAGACCAGACAGGCCTAGCTTCTCCCTACGAGCCCCATGAGGGCGAGGAATGCGCTAGGCCTGGGGACAGTTGGTCCCGAAGATAAGGGGGTATTTGTACCTCCTCCCATGGGAGACATAGTTTTCAAGACTTTCCTAAGACAGGGAGCCAAGGCCGGGAACTCCAACATTGGAATTTTCTCTTAATCACCAATTAATTCTTCCCATCTGCTAACGAATTCCTCAGGTAGGGTTTCATCCCAAGTACACTTTTGCTTCCTTGCCTCTTGTATCAATAATTTCCTTCGGATTTTAAGAGATGCCACTAAGCCTAGTGGATCGAAGCTTTTTGAAACTTCCGCTAGTAGGACTCTCTTAGTTCATTTATTGGGCATACTGTAAATATTAAACTTTAACAATAACAAGACTCTCTCAGTATCTAAGTCAGTCCCAATACATTATTACACCCCGAGACTCCATCTCCGGGGTTGTCTTCATTTATTCGGTCCTTTAACCTGCACGAATTACTGTCCCACTCCCTGAGAGGCATATTTGCACCTTGCATTATGCCATTTGTGGAAAATATTGGGTATTTTCCCGAAATGTTATACTCGATAGCCTTTCTAATGTGAATATTCTTAATGTGTGGCTGTTGGTTCGTATTTTATTTGAGATGAAAATAGAACCAGCCCGACGGTCGCGTGGGTACACGGAGCTGGGTCAAGCGAGGCAGTCACGTGTGGAGAGAGTGAGAGTAAAGATAGTGGGCAGGATGCCTCCGGGTATTGGACGATGTCGTCAGCCAGACCAGACTTAATGGCTTCAATTCGTAATAGGGAGGATATCAAAGTGTGTGATGCGTAATTCGTGGGACATTCGGTCCGGAAAATCCGATATTCGGGCGACAATTTGGTGAAATAACGTGTGGCTCCAACTTAATGGGGTATGGAAATTTAGGCCTAATTCGGGTTCTAGTGGTGCGGCGACACGACAAAATGCGGTCGTAAACCCTGATTCTGGGTAGTTTTCGTAATAGAAGAGACTGGAATATACTTAATGAATATGGTGATACGTTGAATCTAGTGAAGCAGATTTGTAAATTATTGGAAGTGAATATACCGGGTGCCGGCTAGTGAACGGACGCCATCCCAGGGCCGCCATGTTGGATATGGAAGAGATGGACGTTTCCATCTCCACTCATCGTCTCTGAATTTCGGTATAGAGACGGTGAATGTATATAAACTAGTGGGCATTAAGTCATAATGTACATAGTGTTTAAAGTTATATGCATAAACTGTAATAAAGGGAAATAGCGAGTGGAGATGAATGGCTACTCCCGATCAACCCCATGTTACTTAAACCGTTCTGTCCCGTGGACGGTAGAGGGATCAAGGGATCAATCTTCTCTTGACTCATCGGGACAACCACCAACATCATCGTCTTGCCGGAAGAATAATCTCTACCGAGCAGGACCACGAGATCCGTCGAAGAATAGCGACAAGAATGCTGATTCTTCCCCAACGTAAGTATAAGTTGTATCCTCGTACTAGCTGGCCAGTAGGTATGTTGATATTACGTGTCTTCGGTGGGAATAATGAAGGTCTCCAGTGAACAGCAATGGCACGGATAAAGGGTGAGTGATGTTAACAAGATGTACTCTTTCCTCCTCCTCCCCAATCTGTCAGATATTAACCCATACAGTCCACTAAAATTAACAATACCGTAACTATTGGTGTTACTCATTCTTAATAAATTGGTTAAGGATAGATGTGGATTTAGAGTGAGAATATCGAAGGGCCCCTTGGATGTGACCAGGAGTGGGTCAAGTTTTCTCACACGCCTCAACAGGGGTAACCGAGGTAAAATTATACTAGTCGGTCCACTCCCCGGGAGATTATTTTGTTGTAAGTGGCGGTGAAACCCAGACAGGTAATCTCTTAATTCCCCACACCATTAGCCCCTTCATATATCCTCATTAGTTCCTCTTTGGTTGATGTCACTGTAGTGATACCGCTCTTGTGGGGAGCCGCAGCAGGACACAATACTGCACACCTCAGGGGCCCCTTACAATAACAACAAACATAGTACAGCGATGGCCCAGCACATGGCGTGTGGTCTCCTCTTACACAGATACATTCGTGATGCAGATTACATGGTAAGCTTAAATATGTCGCCAGTAGCTATAGCTTTGCTGAGGACATATGCACCTTACATCACCTGTCCTGCAGCAGCAGTCATTAGATGTATTTTCTTCTGGTGCAGACATGCACCATGGATTCTGTGTTCAATAAAGCCTAGGAATAAGGCCTGTGTTTTTATCACAACAGTCACACCCAGGAAATTGTTCACATAAAATTGTTTACCCATTATTTCACTCAGAGGACCACCTGTATGTTTAAGATGTGCAATTAGAAGTAGTGCCAAACAAAACACTTCTGAATCGGAAGGTTTTCAGCAGACTAAATGGATTGCTAGGATCCTCTGGCCAAAGAAATCGTGTGTAATCCCGATCCGTTTCTTGCAATCCCACTCTCAGGAAAGCTTTACTTATGTCTGCCATAAATGCATAATTCTTAACTCGGAAGTTTAATAATACATCTCCCAATTTTTGTCAGCGACGGACATGTCATTAAACAATCATTCAAACTATGCACATTTTTATTACCACTGGCACTACAATTAAACACAATCCCCAAAGGAGTGGTTTTCGAATCCTTCTTCACTCCGTGATGTGGCAAGTAGTGGCTGTGGAAACTTTTTTGAGTCACTCAAGTTCCACAGGGTAAGTGAGCCATTAGGAGCCTTAGACTTACCATGGATCGGCCCTCGGAGTTTATAAACCCACACACCAAACCAAAACAAGCACACACATTCAAGTTGAGAAGGTAACAATTGTGTACATTTTAATTGATAGATTTATTCTCCTAGGAACACCTAGGCAAGTTTGTAGAGTTAGAAACTAATAGTAGGATTATTGAGGCAACGTTCGATGTTAATAATGCAGTTCTAGCACCTTAATATAGGTAGATATAAGCCTTAAATAGGCGAGCATTAGGTTATGTTAACCAAAGAGAAATGGCAATCCCTTACGGATGTCAAGCAGTGTGAGACTCACGATGCATGACCTGCGTTCTTACCAGACTGGACTTCAAGGAGTGAACAAGCGCTGCGAACAGGGCAGCATCCCCACGTGACTTCCATCTGTCTTGGGGCCCCGGAGGAGAGATCCCGAAGTACCACGGATATCTCTCTCCATCCAGACCTATTGCTGTAAGACTAGACTTTCTATCTCTCAGTATCTGGCCAGTTTTCTGGGGGAAACGTTAGTGAGTTATCTGTGGGTCTTAAGCGGACAGACACTTTTGTATTGGTATGTACCAGCGTCTTCTCTTAAGTTCAAGTCTGGAAGCTAGTGTCTCATACTGTTTAGATATTGTTTGGAGGATACACCCTAGGGCTGGGGATTCTGAGTTAATACAAGATGCTAATACCACTCAATTTGCAGATTAAGAATCTTCCCTGCACATGGTGTTTGGAGGGGGTTATAGATTAGGAAGTCCAGGATACACATAGCTACTACATCAAGTAAGTTAAACCCTTTCAGTATCTTGTAAGCAGTGTGGAATTCCCTTTACTGTAGTTAGCTAGAAATTTGTCCCATAGCCACTTGTAAGTCTGAGAGAAGTGTCTCAGAGTGTCGGTGTCAACAGTGCTTGCTCAAAGTGCAGCTTACAAGAAGGCAGTCCCAAAACAAGTTTCTATAGTGGCCATGAATCTTGGCTTGCTCAGGGGGTACCTCCTCTTTGAACTGATTGATTAGCTGTTCATTAATTATTCCATTTTAAGCACTCAACAATTCGGGTGTCTTACTCAGTTCGTGGAGCTGGGCCTTTAATTGTCCATACGCCATCCAGTAATTAGTAGGCAATTCCGGATGGTTCAGCTTCCATGGGAGTCGCACCCAGTATTGTCCATACTCAAATTTAACATTCTTCTGGTATTGTTCCTGAGTGAAGGAATCATCTGGACTTTCTTCATTTACATTAATCCGATACTGTCCAGTTCCCACAATTTATGTACTGGTTCAACAGAATTTTCTATAGAAGAATATGTATACTGGGGTGACGTTCCATGCATAAGACACACCGTGACTGTATTTATGGCTTCCTCCAGTCATTCATTACTGTGAGGAAGCCTGCCATAAATTACATGGCCTGCACCAGTGTTGAGAAGAGTGTCACCACCTTTCTTCGTCATACCCTTCACGAAGGTGGCATAATAGTCACAGCCTTTCAAAACACTTATTGGTCCCACAGAGTCATTATTGACTACAGAGGGTGCCAGTTTCACATTATTCTGGGAGAGTCTCTGTGTAGGGGCATTAAGCCCTACGGTGGAGATTTTCTCCGGTAGTCTATCCACGACTACTGCATTAACTTTGGTCTTCTCTCTGCCCAGACCGACATTTATATAAACGGTGTCATACGACTGGGCTTTTTTATCTGAGAGAAAGCCAGATAATTTCAAGGTGGTTGGATATCCCCTTCGTATTTTCATCCCATTAAGGCAGATGCGCTTTATGAAGGTACGCTGAGATTCCTGATCTAACAACGCTGTTACTCTCTTTGTTTATACCGTTTATCCTTAATTGTCATGTCCAACACAGGTAATGCAACTTCAGTTAAACCATTACGAACGTTAGCTACAAGTTTCACGGGCGCCACTGTAGTGTCGGGGTGATTATCGTTACCATTACTAGAATTATACCCGCTCTTACACATCACTATGTGGTGCCTTCCCTTATTGCATTGGTGACAATTATTCAGTTTGGTCTGGCAATCCCTTACATTATGATTACCCAGACATCGAATACACCGGTCAAGTTCATCCAATCTCTTCACTTTCGCATCCCAAGAATTATAAGTAACGCAAAGTTTAGAGAGATGGGTTTCATTACAGAAGAGACAATCTCTCCTCTCTTGGCTCGACAGTTTACCCCCACTCCCTCGGGTTACCCTTACTGGGGTGTTTATTCTTCCTGTCTTGTTGTGACGAACCATTATTACTGGTCTCTGTCACTTGATATGTGCCAACATAACCCTTTTTAGTGGATGGGTTGTAATAACTACCATTGGGGTAATTTTTCCCTTTGTGGAACTTAACTGATGACTCACCGTCATTATGACCTGTATTCTTAGAGGTAGTGGGCTGGCTAGTCTGCAACTCAACAATTAATTCTTGCAAGCCTATCCTTATCTCCTCCATCCCAAAGTAACCCTTGTGGTACTTGTTAGATAACCACTCTATCGTCTTATAGTTCAATTTATTTTGTATCATCGCACTCAACAACCAATCTGATTCATCCAGCCTATGTTTATTACTCAAGATCTTGAGAGTGCTCTCTAGTTTGATCCGAAATTGTTTCAAGCCTTTATAGTTGTGATCTGGAGTTTTCAAATTAATCAGCGTAATTACCAGATCCAATCTACGCTGTTCCGAATTACCATAAGTACTCTCTAACAGACTAACAGCTTCTGTATAAGAGTCGTTTATATTGGGGAAACCCTGAATGAGAATGAGGGTATCTCCCCTCAATTGTCCCTTTAAATAATTCAACTTAAAAATGGACCAAAATTCCTCCCAGCTGTCTCCTGGCTGGAACGACAGCAATTGTACCTCTGGGAGTTTGGGGAGGGACATCTTATTTACTGTGTGAAGCTGACCCACTACGTTATCTACACTCTTTACACTCTCTAAAGCCCTAGTTTTACAGGACAGAATATGCTCCTCCACTTCATAATATTGCTCAAACGGTGTTTCTATTTCATTATCATCTGTACAATTCTCCATCAACTCCTTTTCATATTTCTTAAACCACAACTTGTATGACTCATATCTACTATTTAAAGAGTCTAAATACAATTTTAATTCATTGGGGTTCACTGTATCTTGGTACATTAACTCCGCGCACTTATTGAGTGCCTTTGTCACATGACCCTTACGAGCTTGTAACGATGCTTTCTTTGCCTTTAATATCCATGGCTCTACCACTCCCAGTAACTCCACTAGATTCAGTCATGGTTATAGAATTAATAACCATTGATGATACAAATTAAGTAAATCCTTTATAAAAGTAATTCTCACCTTAGTCTCGCACAAATCATAGCCACGCCTGTGCTAGCAATTGATTGGAGTAATTACAATCCACCATAAGAGTTGTTCCACAGGCTTGGTGGTGAACGGACGTGCGTGCAGAGCTCCCTGGTGGTGGAGTCAGAGAACTTTGATTTTCTACAAGATGGCGGATGGATACCGGCGACGAGTACATACTGTATGCATTGATTTGCTGCAGGGAGCCGTGTATCCCAGCAATGCCAATGCTGACGTTCTCTTGCCCTTAATTTTGAGAGACACATACGGGATATCTACAGAGGACATTTACGGGGTCTCCTTGAATGGAGCGTCCCGGGTTTTTGTCAAGTTTGCATCCGGCAGTGTCTACAATGGAATCGTCGACAGGTATCAGGAGAAGAACATCGTAATCAACACAAACTTGGAGGTACATCTTCGGGATGCATCAGCGCACTACTTGTGGATACGAATTAAGAATATTCCATTTGAAGCTGACGAGGTAGACGTCAGACAGGTATTTTGCCAGTATGAGGTCATCCATGCCTCCAACGTAGGGAGATTGGCCCATGAGCCATATGCAGGAATGCCAGAGAGGTCATTCCCCCTTAAAATGACCCTGATTCGGTAAATACCGTCTTTTGTTGTGATGGAGGCATTCCGTACCCAGGTGTACGTGACGTATGCAGGACAGCAGAGGACGTGTCGACTGTGCGGTGGCATGGGGCATATGGCAGCAACGTGTGATCGGTGACGGGGCCCATACAATGGGACTCGAGGTGAGGAGGACGTGCGGACAGAGCCAGGTGTCCGAGAGGAACAGGTGCTGTTAACGACACCTGTGGTAGAAGATATAATGGCGAATGCTGCGGGAATTGGTAAATGGAGTGATGCTGTTGAAGCGAGTGAGGAGGCCGTGTTGACGTTGCCCCAGGAGACTCCGAGTGAGACTATGGAGGCGGTAGGGGTCAACCCTGAAAGAGGTTCTCTGGAGGAGGGGACTGAGTTCCTGGACCCCAGTCTTGAGGACCTGAGGAGAATTCTGGATAGTCCATTGCCGGGAGAGTTGCTGCATGACAGTGTCCACCATTGAGGACACTGCAAGACTCCTAGCAGACATAAACCAAATCTTTAAATGGGCTGTAGAAAACACTATGAAATTCAATGATGAGAAGTTTCAATTACTCCAATATGGGAAACGTGAGTAAATTAAAATTTCATCAGAGTATAAAACAAATTCCAACCACACAATAGAGTGAAAAACTAATATCAAAGACCTGGGAGTGATCATGTCAGAGGATCTCACCTTCAAGGACCATAACACTGCAGCAATTGCATCTGCTAGAAAAATGACAGGATTGATAATGAGACCTTTAAAACCAGGGATGCCAAGCCCATGTTGACACTTTTCAGGTCGCTTGTTCTATCTAGGCTGGAATATTGCTACACACTAACCACCTTTCAAGGCAAGGTGAAATTGCTGACCTAGAAAATGTGCAGAGAACCTTCACAGCATGCATAACTGCGATAAACCACCTCAATTACTGCGAGCGCTTGAAGTTCCTAAACCTGTACTCCCTAGAATGCAGGCGGGAGAGATACATTATTATATACTTTTGGAAAATCCTAGAGGGATTAGTACCTAGTTTGCACACGAGAGTCACTCCCTACGAAAGCAAAAGACTGGGCAGACGATGCAACATCCCCCCAATGAAAAGAAGGGGTGCCACTAGCATGTTGAGAGGCGACACCATAAGTGTCAGAGGCCCAAGACTGTTCAACTGCCTCCCAGTGTACATATGGGTGATTACCAATAGACACCTAGCTGTCTTCAAGCAGGCACTGGACAGGCATCTAAAGTCAGTACATGACCAGCCGGGCTGTGGTTCGTACGTTGGACTGCGTGTGGCCAGCAGTAACAGCCAGGTTGATCAGGCTGTGATCCACCATGAGGCGTGGTCACAGACCAGGCCGCGGGGGCGTTGACCCCCGGAACTCTCTCCAGGTAATTACATTTAACCATGTAACATTGCAAAAACTCAGCCGGGCAGTGTCTCCAGACAGCAGTCACCATAACCATCACTCGCCTTGCTATCCTCCTTTTCAACTTAAGTCCAACATTTAAAAAAAAAAAAATTAGACTTAGTATATGCCTTGCCAATACAGAATCATGCAGTTATAACTTTGTTATACCTGTGTGACACTGTTGGGTAAGTGTTATGCCCCATACAATTACATTGAACTCTCAAGCCAATATACACTTATATATATATAATGCACCAAAGTGGTTGGGCCACTTACTTTTCTTACCCTTCCTCTTCACCACCCTCCTCCCCTTTCCCATATTTCCATCCTTACCTATCCTTCTTCCTTCCCCATCTTACCAAAGCTCTGGTCAAAAAGAATTAAGAAGAAACTATTGCCTATGGTTCAAGCTATTTGTTTTACCTTGGTCCGAGGACATATGGAGGCGTGGGAGCTTTCAATGTAATTTCATTCTCATCCCTGTTTGGTGTACTAGCCTACGAGCAATATTTATATATTATTGTAACCACGAACGAGTGGTATTCATGAATAACAACACTGTGCTAGCCAGGGTTCGAATCCATGTTGTACTGGCTCCCACACCTCCGTATGTTCTCAGACCAAGGTAAAACACACAGCTGTGTGCTGTGTGCTTGGTTCTTGTAGGATTGGATGGTCCTATGGTTAAAGGCTTACTCTGCCTTGACAAAAAAACTGAAAGATAAACTGCAAATCACCTAGGACAAAATGGTAAGATTCATCCTGGACCTGGGTCCAAGAGAACATGTAGGCCAGGATGAATTACAACAATTGGATATGCTGAATATTAAACACAGTTAAATCAAGTTTATAAAATTGCTCACAAACAGTGTCCAGAATATCTTGCTGCTAATTTTGTCAAGGCTGGGAACCAAAGCATTCATAGTACCCACAGTCAGTGGCCAGGCTTCAAACACCTTTTATTGTACAGCAGTAAAGGAATGGTACAGATTGTTTACACATGTTAAAGCCAGTCAAAGCATGAGCCAGTTCAGGAAGAGAGCGAAAAGGTACCTATTGTTTGTAGTTCTTGATTCGCCGGAACTCTCTTAACCCGGGCCTTTTCCAAGTGGTGTCCCGACCTTGGCTCCCTTTCTCAGGAGTTTCTCAGACTAATGTCTGCCATGGGACGAGGTAAAAGTACCTCCTCATCGTTGGGACCAACTGTCCGCAGGACTAGCCCCATTCCCTGCCCTCACGGGGCTCGTATGGGGAAGCTAGGCCTCTCTGGTCTGCCATCTACCTCACCCAAGGGCAGCTAATGGAAATGGCAGTCTAGTGAGCCGTAGATGGTAGCAAGCTCCGGCTATGGCACCTACTCTGCCCTAGAAGGAATGTCTTCCCCAAGGTACCTAATGAACTTTTTCTTCTTGATTCGCTGGTACTCTCCCGGCCTGGGTCTTTTCCAGATGGTGACCCGCCTTGGCTCCCTGTCTTAGGAATGTCTTGAAAACTATGTCTCCCATGGGAGGAGGTACAAGTACCCCCTCACCTTTGGGACCAACTGTCCTTAGGCCTAGCCCCATTCCTCGCCCTCATGGGGCTCGTCTGGTCTGCCATCTTCTCTACCCCAGGGGGGATCTTTGGAAGAGCAGTCTTGTGAGCTGCAGGTGGTAGCAAGCTCCGGCTCTGGCATATTCCTCGCCCTAGGAGGGCTCGTGGGAGAGGTGTCTTGCTCTCTACCTAAGGAGGAGGAGGTGTTGATTCACCAGGAATCCTCCCGGCCCGGGTCTTTACCAGATGGCGACCCGGCTCCGGCTCCCTGGCGTGGGAGTGTCAGAGACCTATGTCTCCCATGGGAGGGGATACCCTTCATAAGCGGGACCAACTGGCCCCAGGCCTACCCACATTCCCCACCAGCACGAGGCATGGAGGTAGATAGATGCTAGGCCTCTCTGGTCTGCCACCTTCTCTAACGGGAAGAGCAGGCTTAAGAGCTGCAGATGGTAGCAAGCTCCAGCCTTGGCACCTACCCTGCTCTAGAAGGGCTGGGCATGGTGATCGACCCCTCTACCTAATGAGGTGGTGGAGGTGTTGATTCACTGGGAAATCTCCCGGCCCGGGTCTTTACCAGATGGCGACCCGGCTCCGGCTCCCTGGCGTGGGAGTAGCAGAGACCGAAGTCTCCCATGGGAGGGGGTACCCCCTCCCATGGGGGTACCCCCTCAGCGGTGGGACCAACTGGTCCCAGGCCTAGCCATATTCGCCCACAAGCACGAGGCAGGTAGGTAGATAGTTGCCAGGCCCCTCTGGTCTGCCACCTTCCCCGCCCCAAGGAGGCTGACGGGAAGGACAGGCTTGCTAGCCGCAGATGGTAGCAAACTCCAGCCTTGGCACCTACCCTGCCCTAGAAGGGCTGGGCATGGTGAGCGACCCTACCTAATGAATATAGGAGGAGGTGTTGATTCACCGGGAATTCTCCCGGCCCGGGTCTTTACCAGATGGCGACCCGGCTCCGGCTCCCTGGCGTGGGAGTAGCAGAGACCGAAGTCTCCCATGGGAGGGGGTACCCCTCAGCAGTGGGACCAACTGGTCCCAGGCCTAGCCATATTCGCCCACAAGCACGTAGGTAGATAGTTGCTAGGCCCCTCTGGTCTGCCACCTTCCCCGCCCCAAGGAGGCTGACAGGAAGGGCAGGCTTGCGAGCCGCAGATGGTAGCAAGCTCCAGCCTTGGCACCTACCCTGCCCTAGAAGGGCTGGGCATCGTGATCGACCAATGAATATAGGAGGAGGAGGAGGTGTTGATTCACCGGGAAATCTCCCGGCCCGGGTCTTGACCAGATGGCGACCCGGCTCCGGCTCCCTGGCGTGGGAGTAGCAGAGACCGAAGTCTCCCATGGGAGGGGGTACCCTCAGCGGTGGGACCAACTAGTCCCAGGCCTAGCCATATTCGCCCACAAGCACGTAGGTAGATAGTTGCTAGGCCCTCTGGTCTGCCACCTTCCCCGCCCCAAAGAGGCTGACGGGAAGGGCAGGCTTGAGCCGCAGATGGTAGCAAGCTCCAGCCTTGGCACCTACCCTGCCCTAGAATGGCTGGGCATAGTGATCGACCAATGAATATAGCTACAGAAAGGGAGGAGAATTATTTTTTTTTTTTTTAGCTAACACCCATGTAAATGTAAATAACTCTTTTTATCTTATTCCTAGTAGTATACGTATATCCTATATAATATAATAATAAGATATTATCTCCTTCATAGTATAATATCTTATCTTATATTAATAATAAGGTATTAAAAGGATCCAAAGGAAATAACAATACCACATATAAACTAAATAATGTAGATCTTAATACTACTGATTGCGAAAAGGATTTAGGAGTTCTGGTTAGCAGTAATCTAAAACCAAGACAGCAGTGCATAAGTGTTCGCAATAAAGGGAACAGAATCCTTGGCTTCATATCAAGAAGCATAAATAATAGGAGTCCTCAGGTTGTTCTTCAACTCTATATATCCTTGGTTAGGCCTCATCTAGATTATGCTGCACAGTTTTGGTCACCGTATTACAGAATGGATATAAATGCTTTGGAAAACGTACAAAGGAGGATGACAAAGTTGATCCCATGTTTCAGAAATATTCCCTATGAGGATAGACTGAGGGCCCTGAATCTGCACTCTCTAGAAAGGCGTAGAATTAGGGGTTGGTGGATGAGTTTGGTAGGGTATGTAAAAGAAGGAAATTAAAAGTGAATATAGGAAAGAGTAAGGTGATAAGGATAACAAAAAAAATTAGATAACGGAAGATTGGATATCAGATTGGAGGGAGAGAGTATGGAGGAGGTGAATGTGTTCAGATATTTGGGAGTGAATGAGTCAGCAGATAGGTATATGAAGGGTGAGGTGAATCATATAATTAACAAGGGGAAAAAGGTGAGTGGTGCACTGAGGAGCTTGTGGAGACATTACTTTATCCATGAAAGCAAAGAGGGGAATGTATGAGAGTATAGTTATACCAACACTCTTGTAAGTTATCTCAAGTTATATACACTGATGGATCTAAACAGGAGTCTTCTGGCAGGGCTGCATCTGCTCTGGTTGCCACCTCCCTAGTTAAGAACAATAATAATATTTTTGAACTAGGCATAAGAATTAACAACTGGGCGTCTACACTGCAAACTGAATTGTTTGCAATCGTAATGGCACTAAAGCTAACTTATGACACTGAGCTTGACTCTATCATCATTACTGAGTCTATGTCATCATTGAAGGCTCTTGACTCATATAATTACTCTAACAGCATGCTCATTGAAGAAGCCAGGTATAGATACTCAAAATCCAGGACAAAGGAATTAAAGTACATTTGCTATGGATTCCGTCACACATTGGATTACTCCTTCATGATAAAGTTGATATGTTAGCCAAGAAGAGCACCCATAAGGAGAATGTAGAATATAACTTTGGTATATCTGTGTCTAGCATTAGGAATAATATTAGGAGAGAAATAAATAATGAAAATGATAGCTATAGGAATGCAGTTAGAAGCCTGAGTAGATCTATAACCCTTCGGCTTCGGCTTGGCTACAAGTACTTCTGGTAGTTTGGGAGACACACAGAGGATGATCAAACTAAATGCAAATTATGTGATCAGGCATATGGTCACTGTCTTGAACACTATGTGCTGAATTATCCACTTATTGAGGAATATAGAGATAGACAGTATGATAACCTATGTGACATGTCAAGATATCTTATTAGTGAAGGTAGGATACCACTTATTCTAAGCAAATTTCCTAAATTTGCTTGTAACAGATCAGTGAACTGTAGATATAAATCCAAATTAATTTCCATGAACGTGCCTATCTGTGCTCATGAAAACGCGAGCACAGATAGGCATGTTTGTGGAGCAACTTGCAATGTGAACAGACTGACTGATGTTCTAGTGGCCAGGCTTAGGGGCCCCTGACAGTCTGTGCGCGCTGAGAAAAAAAAATCGAAAAAATACGAAAATTAAGTTTTTCTTATCAAAAAATAGTTCATCTTTCTGGCATCACCCTCGTATAATTCTCATCATTATACGATGTTTCTACAATGAATTATAGTAATTTGTAAAAGGTAAGTTGTCGGCGTCTGTCATGACATGCGCGCGGACGCAGCAAAAAAATTTTTTTTTCGTTTTTTTCTATCAATTTCTTATATTTTTCTCTCTAATATAATACAAATTCACCATTTGAGATTATAAGAGAGTGGGCGGGGCTAATATGGCCTGAAAACTAATCAGGAGCCTTCTCTGTCCCTCTCAGATAAGAAGTGCTGACAGGTAATAAATAACAAAAAAGGCACAATACCGTGACTGGAACAATACACACACAACCCGCACATATAAAAGAGAGGAGCTTACGACGACGTTTCGGCCCGACTTGGACCATTTACAAAGTCACACTAACACACAAAACGAAACGAATACTCTCAGGTTAGTACCCACAATGGGCGAGAGGGAAGTGGGGATAGGTGAAGAATAGATGGGAGAGAGGAAATATTTTAGAGTGAGAAATAGAGTCAGGACTAAACCCAACTGCAAGGCATTGTGAGGCTTAATAGTGACAGGTATTATCTGCTGCAAGACTGGACGCTTAGATCGGCAAAGGCAGGGTGTTCAGGTGGAGCCAAGGGCATCTACAAGTTGCTTCATCTCGGAAACTGCACAAGGACGACTCTCATAGGATGGCAGGTAGAGATAAGTAAGAAAACATCTGGTTTGAGACTAGTTCATTCTAAAGAGAAGTGTTAGGTGGTAAAGGAGGCTATTTTATGTGTATCGGGGGAGGGGCAGGTTCGTTCAAAGCTCTGAAGAGGTTGACTTCGGTATAAGGCCGTTTTATTGTGGTATCAAGGTAGTCAGTCCAATGTTCATGGTAAGTCTCAAGTCTGTCAATTTGTTTGTCGGAGAGTGTCTTCCAAAATTCGTTCAGAGCTGGTGTGTTAGTCCTGGATGGAAAGATTGCTACTAACACACAGAATCGAATCGAATCAAATAAGTACAGGTAAGATCCCAATGGGATGAGAGGGAAGACAGTACAGACGAAGAATAGCCTGGAGAGGAGTCTTCTTAGTCGTAGAAATAGAGCCAGGGCTTAACCCAGCAGCTAAGGCGGTCGTGGGGCAGACTTGAGAACAGGAATGCAGGCTCTCCTGTTGATGAGACTTCTGTGGGGTGAGCTTTACAAGATTGAGATTACCTTTTTGAAGTATCCCAAATATTTTCAGATTTTTGTGGGGATAAAAGTCCGATATTTTGCAAAATGTCAAGAAACCTACAAACTATTTTTTTTTAAATGAAGATAAGCTTTATTACATAATAAGTTCACTTGAGACGATAGGCTTAGAAGTGTTCTATCATCAGGAAGCGTCAAAACAACTTTTCCAACTACCACTTCGGCGTACATCTCTCTTAAGTGAAATTTTTAGGAATTTTCAGTAAATCTTGCGTGGTTCATTTGCTTTTTGGCCAATTTTATTGAAACTTCGTCACAGCTCCTTCTATATGACCTTCTAATAGTACACCAAAAATGAGCGCAATTAGTAAATAAATAAAAAAAGTCGAGTTTTTTCATTAATGGGCCCCTTAGGCTTGCTACAGGTACTTCTGGCAGTTTGGGAGACACAGATGATGATCAAACTAAATGCAAATTATGTGATCAAGCATATGGTCACTGTCTTGAACACTATTTGCTTAATTGTGCACTTATTGAGGAATATAGAGATAGACAATATAATACCTATGTGACATGTCAAGATATCTTATTCATGAAATAAGATACAATTTGTACTAAGCAAATTTCCTAAATTTGCTTGCAACAGATAATTGAAATGTAGATATAAACCCAAATGTACAATTTTTAACCCCTTTGGGGGCCTAGTGCCTAGGCCTTTTGTGTATCCATATGCTCTTGCGCTACCGTCCACAGGATGGATATGGGGTGCACAATAAACTAGCCACTTCGGTGGCAAAATCTAAAATCTTGTATGGGTGTGAGACATGGGTTGTGAATGTTGCAACAAGGAGAAGGCTGGAGGCAGTGGAGATGTCATGTCTGAGGGCAATGGGTGGTGTGAATATAATGCAGAGAATCCGTAGTTTGGAGATTAGGAGGAGGTGTGGGATTACCAAAACTATTATTCAAAGAGCTGAGGAGGGGTTGTTGAGATGGTTTGGACATATAGAGAGGATGGAACAAAATAGAATGACTTCGAGAGTGTATAAATCTGTAGTGGAGGGAAGGCGGGGTAGGGGTCGGCCTAGAAAAAGTTGGAAGGAGGGGGTAAAGGAGGTTTTGAGTGTGAGGGCTTGGACTTCCAGCAAGCCTTGTGGAGCGTGTTAGATAGGAGCGAATGGAACAAATGATTTTAGGACTTGACGTGCTGTTGGAGTGTAGGCAAGGTAACATTTATGAAGGGTTTCAGGGAAACCGGCAGGCCGGACTTGATTCCTGGAGATGGGAAGTACAGTGTCGGCACTCTGAAGGAGGGGTGTTAATGTTGCAGTTTTGTAGCTGTAGTGTAAGCACGCCTCTGGAAAGACAGTGATGGAGTGAATGATGATGAAAGTTTTCTTTGTCGGGCCACCCTGCCTTGGTGGAAATTGGTAGATGAGTTAATAAAAAGTTAATAAATAAAAAAATGATTGAGGTGTATAAATGAAAAACATGAATAAATAAAGGGGATGTAAACAGCGTGCTAAAAATATGTAGTATTGACAGGACTCGCAGCAATGGATTTTAGTTGGAAAAATTCAGATTCAGGAGAGATAAAGGAAAGCACTGGTTTGGTAATAGAGTTGTCAATGAGTGGAACAAACTCCCGAGTACAGTTATAGAGGCTAAAACGTTATGTAGTTTTAAAAATAGGTTAGATAAATACATGAGTGGGTGCGGGTGGGTGTGAGTTGGACCTGACTTGCTTGTGCTACTAGGTCGGATGCTGTGCTCCTTCCTTAAGTGAATGTGACCTGACCTGGTTGGGAGACTTTTACCTGCCTCGCATGGGTCAGTAGGCCTGCTGCAGTGTTCTTTCTTTCTAATGTAAGTCACTGATTTTTTTTGGTTTATCCTGAAGGTTTCTATAAACATATGCTGCTATGAATGATAAGTCACCTAACCCAACAGTTTAATGTGGGTACCTGGATGTTAGTGGACTGGTGTGGGTCGCATCCTGGGACAAAACTGACCTAATTTGCGGGAAATGCTCAGCATAACAAGGTGCTTTCTATATAGTAGTATGTCATTGATGTCAGGTATGGTCTATATACATGAAAACGAAATAGTAAATATAACATAGAAAACATATTTTGAAGTGGTTAACTATAATAATTGTTTTTAAAATAATATATATATATATATTATATGCTCAATAACAAAATGTTTGAACTATTTTCAAAATTGTCATTAGCGTTATAAGTAAAGGCTGTTATTTAAACAATTTATTTAAACTTCTTTCTAGTAATTAAAATTTAAAAAAAGTTTGCATAAAAACTTTATACTTTTATTTTTACAAAAATTATATCTTTTATATTAGTCCTTGAATCAAATACAGTATAATAAATAATTTAATAATTATCTAAATACACATTAAATAATTGAACAATAATTTTGACACTCTTGTTATTATAACAATGGGTTATATATATGATCAACATTTTTATTTCATATCTCACTATGATACCTCAAGGAACTAAATACCCAACTTGACATAAACACAGATTTGAGTGTTGAAAAAATGTAAGTTTAAAAATATACAGTACAACATTAAATTATTTTAAGAGAATCATGAATCTCAAGTTTAGATAAATCAAGTTGGAAAATATCAAGTTTCTTTTATTTAAAACTTTATATAGAAAATACAAAAATAGTGGAAACTTTCCTTAACTAGGAAATATAATTGATAATACAGATTCACGTGAACCTCACAAAATGAAAGTGTTATGCATGTGTAAGTGACTCAGTTATAAACACAAC